>CM077647.1:7894385-8081837 GCA_039707465.1 Rhabdophis nuchalis | reverse complement strand
AACTAATTGCATCCTGCAAACTCCACTCCCCTTTCGCTCCCCTTTGATTTCCCCTGGGAGGGGCCATTCACTGTCCACCTGTACCTTTACTCCCAAGTCAATGCTTGTTCCTTAGCTGTTCCCTTCTCCTGGCAGCTCTGCACATTCACACATCAGGAACAGGCTCCAGCTGTTCTTCTGCCTCACTGATGCCTGACTCCGAAGGCAGCTGGTAACTGGCATACGGCCCTGGCCCTCTCTCTGCCTCCGACACAGAGCCCTCCTCTGAGCCTTCCCCAGACTCCAGGACTGGCCCATCTTCCTCCCCAACCCTCCTCACTGTCCGAATCTGCTGCCAGACCCGCTGGCCGCTAACGGGCCACAACAAACTTCCATGTGTCTTGTGGATTCTCTGGCCCTTGCTCCGTGGGCCAGTATCACCCTGCTTTTGGCTGGACTTAATTGGAACAGTTCTGGGTTTTTGGTGAAGGGAACTTCTGGGGAATGTTTATAAACCCCACCAAACCACCGGTGTTTGTGTGTGAATGGGACAGCACAGCCTATGGGGTGGTAAGTGGATTTGGAAAAACCGATATTGGAGCCAAAACGATCTCACTCCTGGGAGCAACAGAAGATGCCACCGGATACCGTATTTTTTGGAGTATAAGACGCACCTTTTTTCCTCTAAAAAGAGGCTGAAAATCTGGGTGCGTCTTATACATCGAATACATTTTTTGCCTCCCGAAACCCCGCTCCCTTCACCAAAATGGGCATGCATAGCCTTATGGAGGCTTTCAGACAGCTCCTGGGGGCTGGGGAGGGCAGAAATGAGCAGTAAATGGGCTTTTTTTGCCCCCCCCAGCCCCCAGCAGCCTCCATAAGGCTATGCATACAATTTTTTTGACTAAAAAATGGCCCATTTTCACGAAAAGCAGGCCATTTTTTGCTCATTTGCCCCCCCCCCCAGCACTCTTTTATTTTTATTTATTTATTTGAATTTATACCCCGCCCTTCTCCTTGTTAGGACCCAGGGCGGCGCACAGGCATGATTTAAAACAACAATAAATACAATATACATCATTAAAATATATTAAATTGTTCAACCCGAGCTAAACCCCATTTAAAAACCCTACCAAATTATAATTTATGTATAAAAAATCAGAAACGGGGGCTATCCTAGGCCGGCTTGTTGGAATAAATGCGTCTTAAGACGTTGGCGGAAGAGGCGGCAGTCCGAGGTAGTGCGAAGGTCGGGGGGTAGGTCGTTCCAGAGGGCTGGGCCCGCCACAGAGAAGGTCCTTCCCTGGGTGTCGCCAACCGGCATTGCCCAGCCGACGGCACCCGGAGAAGACCCTTTCTGTGGGAGCGGAGCGGACGAAGGGATGTATGGGGCAGGAGGTGGTCTCGTATATAGGTAGGCCCCGAGCCATGGAGCGATTTAAAGATGGTCATCAACACCTTGAAGCGCACTCGAAAGGCCACAGGCAGCCAGTGCAGCTCCCACAGGAGAGGTGTTATGTGGGCTTGCCTTGGGGCACCCATAATTACCCGCGCGGCCGCATTCTGTACTAACTGTAGCCTTCGAGTGCACCTCAAGGGGAGCCCCATGTAGAGAGCGTTACAGTAATCCAGCCGAGATATCACAAGCGCTTGAGTGACTGTGCGAAGGGCCCCCCGGTCCAGTAAGGGGCGCAACTGGCGTATCAGGCGTACCTGATAAAACGCCCCCCTGGCCACGGCTGCCACATGGTCCTCCCTGGACAGCCGGGAATCCAGGAGGACACCCAAGTTGCGCGCCCTCTCCACGGGGGCCAGTTGTTCGCCCCCAATGGCCAGTGTTGGACTTATCTGGTTGAACCGGGGTGCCGGAAACCACAGCCACTCGGTCTTGGACGGGTTGAGTTTGAGTTTGTTACTACCCATCCAGACCCGTACGGCCTCCAAAACACCGGGACAGCACCTCGATGGCATCGTTGGGGTGGTTTGGGGTGAATATGTACAGCTGGGTGTCATCAGCGTACAGATGGTATTCCACCCCAAAACCACGGATGATCTCGCCCAGCGGCTTCATATAGGTGTTGAACAGAAGTGGCAAGGTGTTATCTCAAGACCAGCCCTCCCAAGGTTATTCTCCCAAGGCTATTCTCCCAAGGCTATTCTCCCAAGGCCTATAAAGTTATCTCTGCAAGCCCTCCCAAGGCTATTCATGCCTTTTATTTGGAAAAAACAGGCCTGTTTTCACGAAAAACAAGCCATTTTGGGGAGGTTTGCAGTGCAAAACCTTTTTTTTTCCTTTCAGAAAGCTGTTTAGTTAGAGGGATTGATGAGAATTACATTGGTCAAGTGCTGTGTCAGCAGAAACAAAGTTTTAGGTGCTACAGGTTGTCAGCGAAATAGATAGATTCAATCAGAATAGAGCTAGAAGGGACCCTGGAAGTCTTCTAGTCCAACCCTCCGTTCAAGCAGAAGACCCTATACAATTTGAGACAAGTGACGGATAAGTCTCTTCTTAAAAACACCCACAACTTCTGAGGACAAGCTGTTTTACTAGTTAATTGGTTAATTATTCTCACTGTTAGGAAGTTTCTCCTTAATTACAGGTTGCGTCTCTCTTTAATTACTTTCCACCCATTGCTTCTTGTTCTACCCTCAGGTGCTTTGGAGAATAGCTTGACTGCCTCTTCTTTGTGGCAACCCCTGAGATATCGGAAGACTGCTAACATGTCTCCCCTGGTCCTTCTTTTCATTAAACTAGACATCCCCAGTTCCTGCAACCGTTCTTCATATGTTTGAGCCTCCAGTCCCCTAATCCTCTTTGTGTCTCTTCTCTGCACTCTTTCTAGAGTCGCCACATCTTTTCTACATCGTGGCGGCCAAAACTGAATGCCGTATTCCAAGTGTGGCCTTACCAAGGCCTTATAACCGTAATGGCAAACATATGACATATGTGCCAGAGGTGGCACGCAAAGCCCCCTGTGGGCACACGCATCGTCACCAGCTGCACCTCCGTCACATGCATGTGTGCTGGCCAGCTACTTTCTTCCGGGTTCTGGTGCATGCATGCACAAAGACCTGTGCACATGCACACAATGGAACCTGCGTGCCGGACCAGCCGGCCGGTGTACATGTATGTGACAAAACCTGGAGGTGCAGCAGGTCGCCACACGCATGCACACCAGCTCTCTTCCGGATTTCGAGCTCCGGCACACGCATGTGCTAATGGCACTCCTTGCCAAAAAGATTAGTCACCCCTGCCTTGTAAAATGGCACTAATATTTCATGTGATTTTGATTCTATGCCTCTGTTTATACAACTAAGGCTTGTATTAGCTTTTTTGGCTACTGCCACACCTTGCTGGCTCATATTTAAGTGATCGTCCATTAGGACTCCATAAGTAGGTAGGTAGGTAGTAGGTAGGGGGAGGGAGAGAGAGAAAGAGAGAGAGAGAGAGAGAGAGAGAGAGAGAGAGAGAGAGAAATGAGGAAGAGATATGATAGATAATAGATAAATGATAAGATGATGGATGGATGGATGGATGGGCAGATGGGCAGAGAGACAAATGTTAGAGAGAGAGAGAGAAATGAGGGAGAGATATGATAGATAATAGATAAATGATAGATGATAGTAGATAGACAGATAGATGATGGATGGATGGATGGATGGATGGATGGATGGATATAAATTGATGATAGATTGATAGAAAGAGATAGATTGATAGACAGAAATGATAGAGAGCTATGAAGATAGATTGATGATAAATTAATAGATAAATGATAGATGATGGATGGATGAGCAGATGGGCAGAGAGACAAATGATAGATAGATAGATAGATAGATAGATAGATAGATAGATAGATAGATAGATAGATAGATAGATAGAGATAGAAAGATAGGCAGGCAGGCCTAGGGATAGATAGGTAGGCAGGCAGGCAGACTTTAAAGATAGACAGATAGCACAGGGATACAAAAGGTTAAAGTCTGGCTTTTTAGCAGCTGCATAACGGATATTTTTCCAAGCGGAAATCTTACAAGAGATCTCTTCAACAACACTCATTGAGATGCAAGGGGCATCTCTAGGAGTACAAGAATTGCAACGTGCAAATTGCAGCTATTTTTTTTTTTTTAACCAAATGAAAGATTCACGGGGCCCTAAAAAGAGAATCGCGTGAACGTAACTAACTTAGCAACTGCCGCGGCCGAGTTTTAACAACTACGGCAGTGTTTCTCAACCACGGCAACTTCAAGACGGGGGTGCTCTTCAATTCCCAGAATTCCTCAGTCCGCTTTGCTGGGAGTTGAAGCCCCCCCCCCCCCCATCTTAAAACTGCCACAGTTGACAAACAGCAAACCGTGGCACGAAACGTCACAAAACAGGAGCAAAGTCACCTAAACGACTGTTTTGCTTGGCAACAGAACTTTTTGGGCTCAATTATGGTTACGATTGAAGGCAACTATAAATATATCCTGTGTCCCAGGATAATGTTGCAGTATGCAATCTGGGTCGGTCAGTGGAATGAAAGATTTTGTCTTCCGAGCTTTTGGACTCGTCCTGGAGCCCATCCTGAGGGAATCTTCATTTTTGCAGAGTATGTGCTGTTCTCTGTGGTATTTAAAGTGCACTGTTGTATGTGGCTTTCCAATTAACATCTAAAAAACCCACATGTAACAGACACTATAAATATCGCCAGGGACACGGTAGCTCAGTGGCTAAGATGCCACAGAGTTGGCCTCCGCAGGGTGCCGTCGGCCAGGCAATGTCGGCTGGCGATCCCCAGGGAGAGAGCCCTCTCTGTGGGAGCGCCTTCCCTCTGGAATTAGCTACCCCCGGAGCTCCGCATAATTCCCCACCTCCCGTCCTTCCGGCACGCCCTTTTCGAGCAAGCCGGCCTGGCCTGAGTAAAATAAACTATTAATTGTTAATTGTTAATTTAATTTTAAATGTAATTGTAAATTGTCAATTGGTTATTGGATTGACTATTTAATCTTTTTTTTAACTTTTGTAATATCTGTTTTTATGTTGTGCGCCGCCCCGAGTCCTTTGGGAGAAGGGCGGCCTATAAATCCAATAAATCCTAATCCTAATGCTGAGCTTGTCGATCAGAAAGGTCAGCAGTTCGGCGGTTCAAATCCCCAGCACTGCATAATGGAGTGAGCTCCTGTGACTTGTCCCAGCTTCTGCCAACCTAGCAGTTCGAAAGCACATTAAAAAAATGCAAGTAGAAAAATAGGGACCACCTTTGGTGGGAAGGTTACAGCGTTCCGTGCGCCTTCGGCATTGAGTCATGCCGGCCACATGACCACGGAGATGTCTTCGGACAGCGCTGGCTCTTCGGCTTTGGAACGGAGGTGAGCACCGCCCCCTAGAGTCAGGAACGACTAGCACATATGCGCGAGGGGAACCTTTATCTTTACCTATAAATATCCCACAGAGAACAGCACACTCTCTGCCAGACAGAAGTTTATTGAAGATGGGTTCTGGCACAAATCCAAAAACACGGAAGTTAAAACCTCTGGTCCCACTGACCAACCCAGGCTGGACTCTCAAATCAAGGACTGCTGATACTGTATATCCTGTGTGGGGTTTTTACATATATTAACCACCAGGAGGCAGTACATGACAAGAGTCATTCGTTTTGGAAATGGTCAGGTATACTATCTGACATACTGGTGGGGAATTCTGGGAGCAGAAGTGCACACATATGTCACAAAGAAGAGACGGTCAAGCTATTCTCCAAAGCACCTGAGGGCAGAAGAAGAAGCAATGGGTGGAAACTAATCAAGGAGAGAAGCAACTTAGAACTGAGGAGGAATTTCTTGATACTTGGAACAATTGATCAGTGGAACAGAAGTTGCCTCCAGAGGTTGTGAATTAGTGGTGGGTTTCAAAATTTTTTAGAACCTACTCTGTAGGTGTGGCCTATATTGTGGGCGTGGCTTGGCAGTCATGTGACAGGGTGGGAGTGGCCACCTTTTAAAATGTGGTGAAACTCATTTAACAACACTCTTGCTTAGCAACCAAAATTTTGGACTCAATTGTGATAAATTCTTTCTTTCTTTCTTTCTTTCTTTCTTTCTTTCTTTCTTTCTTTCTTTCTTTCTTTCTTTCTTTCTTTCTTTCTTTCTTCCTTCCTTCCTTTCCTTCCTTCCTTCCTTCCTTCCTTTCCTTCCCGTCGGGTCACTGGCAGCGGCAGGCCAGATTTACTTCCAGGTACGCCGGTGGAACCCACTCTCACCGGTTCTCTAAATCTCACCAACCGGCTCTCATGAGTAGGTGCGAGCCTGCAGAAACCCACCACTGTTGTGAATGCTCCATCATTGTAGGTTTTCAAGAAGATGTTGGATATCCATTTGTCTGAAATGGTATAGGGTTTCCTGCCTGAGGAGGGGTTGGACTAGAAGACCTCATTGGTCCCTTCTGTTATTCTGTTATCCTGTTGAGATCAACATATGGAAATACAGGTAGCCTTTAATTTACGTCATCATCTTTTTTTAATGACTCCATAATCCCTTGCAGGGTGGTGTATGGGCAACTGAATGGAGCTAGCAGAGTGTTTTCATGGCC
Organism: Rhabdophis nuchalis; assembly: GCA_039707465.1. Lineage (NCBI taxonomy): Eukaryota > Metazoa > Chordata > Lepidosauria > Squamata > Natricidae > Rhabdophis > Rhabdophis nuchalis. Next base: position 8,075,296 of record CM077647.1, on the reverse strand, counting down.
GGATGCCTTTCTTGTCACCAATACAGAGTTTTGTTCAGCTGAAATATTATCAGTGTGCCCACATAGAAAAATATGTGCCTCTACCTAGGATTGAACTCACAGCCCCCTGATAGTGAGGCAAGAGCTCCACCTCCAGGCCATCGCATCACTCCAGACCCAAATATGAGCCCCCTTACTTGTCATGGTCACATGACTGCACTTCAGCCAATCAACAACCAGGCCACATTTACAATCATCTGCAGTGCCCCACAGTCCTGTGGCCATGCTTTATTGCAGTTTTGCTAAAAATCAACATTTACTTGGTTCAGCTAATGATTTTTTTTATTTTTTATTTATTTTTTGCAGGGTTCACTTAAAGGATTTAATGAACATAGTGATTCATTTAACGACTGCCATAAAAATGATTATAAAATCTGGGCTAGTCGCACGGTGATCCGTTTTATGACTGTCAAGAGTTACGATCGTTGATGGGCAGGCTCCATTACAGTCATAACTAGAGGACATGTGGTTGGCGTGATGAAGGATGGAAGCCGCTTCCTTATTTCTTCCTCCTGAACTTTTTCTTCTTCTTCAAGTTTGGTTTATTAAAAACTTCAATTAGATTATAAAAAAGAGGGCCTATTACTTAAATCTACTTCCTTTTAAGTCCCTTGCTGTACCAAGATTTCTCTAGCCCTGTTCGCTCAACTCTGGCCAGTAACATTACAGGTAATCCTCGGTTTACGACCACAATTGAGCCCAAAATTTCTGTTTTTAAGCGAGACATTTGTTAAGTGAGTTTTGCTCCATTCATGACCTCCTTTGCCTCAGTCGTTAAGTGAATCCCTGCAGTTGATAAGTTAGTAACCTGGCTGTTAAGTGAATCTGTCTTCCCCATGGACTCTGCTGGTCAGAAGGTCACAAAAGGAGATCACATGACCCTGAGACACTACAGCCGTCGTAAGTATGAATCATTTGCCAATGGTTTGATTTTTTTATAACCAATTTCATTGTAATTTAAGTACAATGACAATAAAGATTATTATTATTATCGTGTGACCTTAGGGATGCTGCATCAATGACGTAAGTGTGGTAAACAGTCATAAGTCACCTTTTTTTCAATCAGGTTGTAACTTTGAATGGTCACTAAATGAACTGTCATAGGTCACCTGTACCTGAGATTAGATATGATTACGCTGTAGGGTAACTTATGTGAATGATAAAACTGCCTTTCAAATGAGCTGGAACTAATTGGGGTGGGGGTGGGGGGTGTTGAAGGAAAACTCCCCCTTTCCATAACTGTATATTTATTTTATTTATTTATTTCGATTTATGGGTAGCCCTTGATTACAACAGTTCGTTTAGTATTTATTTATTTAATTTATATACCGCCCTTCTCCCTCTCGGGACTCAGGGCAGTGAACAGCCACAGTAACAACAGGAAATACAAAAGTTAAAATGACATATTAATATATATTAAATAATTTGGCCCATTATTATAAAACCCAATACTAAAACCCAATTAAAAAGGCTATGACAGGCCGGCTGCATGAGGCTGACTCTGTAAACCACTTAGAGAGGGCTGTAAAAGCACTAGGAAGCGGTATATAAGTATAAGTGTTAGTCCTCCCTCCCTCCCAGTGGTTAGAATGCAGTATGGCAGGCTAACTCTTCCCATAGTCAGGAGTTTGATCCCGACTGGCTCAGGTCACTCAGCCTTCCATCCTTCCAAGGTGGGTAAAATGAGGACCTGGATTGTTGGGGACAAGAGGCTGACTCTGTAAACTGCTTAGAGAAGGCTTAAAAAAGCACTATGAAGCAGTATATAAGTTTAAGTGCTATTGCCCTTCCTTCCTTCCTTCCTTCCAGTTGACTCAGCCTTCCGTCCTTCCGAGGTAGGTAAAATGAGGACCTGGATTGTTGGGGGCAAGAGGCTGACTCTGTAAACCGCTTACAGAAGGCTTAAAAAAGCACTATGAAGCGGTATATAAGTGCTATTGCCCTTCCTTCCTTCCTTCCTTCCTTCCTTCCTTCCTTCCTTCCTTCCTTCCTTCCTTCCAGTTGACTCAGCCTTCCGTCCTTCCGAGGTAGGTAAAATGAGGACCTGGATTGTTGGGGGCAAGAGGCTGACTCTGTAAACTGGTTAGAGAGGGCTTAAAAAAGCACTATGAAGTGGTATATAAGTCTAAGCGCTATTGCTATTAACTGAATCTGGGTTCCGCATTGACTTTGCTTATCTGAAGGTTGCAAAAGGTGGTCACCTGACTTTGGGATACTGGGCTCCCCTTTTGCACAGCAATGGTCACTGCAATGGTCATAAGTATGAACCAGCTGCCAAGCACCTGAATTTTGGTCATATGATCATGGGGTCATAACTGTGAAAAATGGTAATAAATCACTTTTTTTCAGTGCCGTTGTAACTTTGAATGATTGCTAAATGAACTGTTGCAAGTCGAGGACTACCTGAACTGGAAAACTAGAGATCACAGACCTTTTGATCTAGAGGAACATCGATCTTTAACAACCAGTTGTGCTTTTGATTTCAAACAAAGCTAGTTGACCAATTGGTCCCATCTCCTCTTAAAAGCGCTCTGCAAAAATAAAAATGTGGGGCTGAACTGTAGCTCTGCTTTGCAACACAATGAAATTCTTTAAAAGGTTAAAGATAACTTAAAGATAAAAAGTGACTGGTAAAACAGGGGAGGAAGGAAGGAACCAGTGGGGAAGGGAAGGAGAGAGAAAAAGAAAAAAGAATGGATGGATGGGAGGAAGGAAGGAAGGGAGGGGAAGAGAGAGAAAAAAAGAAAAGAGACTAGGAGAGAGAAACAAAAAGAAAGAGAAAGAAAAGAGGGGGGAGAAAAGGAATTAAATGAAAGAAAGAAAAGGAGAGAAAGTAAGAAAGTGGAAAAAAGAAAGCAAAGAAAGAGAAAGAAAAGAGAGAAAGAAAAAGAAAAAGAGAGAAAATAAGAGAGAAGAAAAAGAGAGAAAGAAAAGAGAGAGAAAGATAAGAAAATAAATTAAAAGAAAGAGAAAGAAAAGAAGAGAAAGTAAGAGAATGAAAATAGAAAGAAAAGAAGGGGGAGAAAAGAAATTAAAAGAAAGAAATAAAAGGAGAGAAAGTAAGAGAGTGGAGAAAAAGAAAGAAAAGAAAGAGAGAAAGAAAGAGAAGAAAAGAGAGAAAGAAAAAGAGAAAAGAGAGAGGAGGAAAAGAAATTAAAAGAAAGAAAGATGAGAAGAGAAAGTAAAGGAGTGAAAAAAAGAGAAAAGAGAGAGAAAGAGAGAAAGAAAGAAAGAAAACAGAGAAAGAGAGAAGAAAAGAAAGAAAAAGAGAAAAAGACAGGGAAAGAGAAAGAAGAAAAGAAAAGTTTTCGGGGATCTAGAAAAACACAGCATCTCAACAGATCCCATCTCTTTATGTCCAAAGCCTCCTTCATATTTGCCGGTATAAGAAGCTATCACGCTGAGCGAGGATGGTGGTTCACGCAGCCACTTCTCTCCTTCCCCCACCCAGACTGAGACAGACGCCGGTATCCATTCTAGAGTTTGCATCAGCTTTGTCCCAAGACGCAGCCACCGGAGGCATCGCACCATTCCCCCTCCTCGCCATCCCCGAACCATGGCGAGCCCCCTCGCCCCCCACCCGCCCCCCACTCACCGTTGTAGGCCGAAGAAGATGATGAGCCGCTGAGTTCCATGGTCGGCCGGCGCGCAAGAAAAACCACAACGGAGTCCCAAAGGTGCAAGAGGCGTTGAACTGTTCAGCTTTTTCCCCGGCTGCTGCTGCTGCTGCTCTTTCGGTCACTCCCTGTAGAGAAAGGCTGGAAGAGAACGGCTGCCTTGTCCGGCAACTCCGGAGTCATTTGCAGCTTTCTCTAAGCAGCGGCTGGGATCGAGAGAGAGAGAGAGGGACAGCCAGCTGGGCGTGTTTTTTTTCGTCCGTGCGCGCTTGTGTGTGTGTGTGAATCTGTTGGGCTTCGGCCAAAACAGGAGGCCCGCCCACTCTGGCTTCGCAACCCCATCTCGGAAGAAACCAGAGGGAGAAGGGGGGGGGGGTGTTAGAAATCGCGGTCCCCACCCTGCTGTTTTGTAACTGCCCTAAACTCTTCACAAGTTGGCAAAAAGTATTTAAAAATTGCAGGGCGCGCCGCGGACAAAGCTGTCGACGCGCAGCATTCCGCAGAAAATCAAGATTGCAAGCGCAGCTCGCTCCTCCGGATCGGAGAGAAAACTTAAGATTTGGCCACCTAAGTCTTCTTTGGAAGCTGGGCTTTGTTTGTTTCCTCGTCCCTTGATTCCTTGCGCGGAAATAAAAATAAAGAGATGTGGTTAACAAGATTTTATAGTAGAGATTTCTATTCAGCGAACAGCGAATGGGTGAAATCTGTGTCTTGACCATTGTAATTCCCTGTGAGTTTATTGATATTTGTTTTAGTGTTTAATTAACTTGGCAACTGTGTGTGAACCAACTCCCAGAATTCCCCAACCAGCACAAGGAATTCTGGGAGTTGAAGTCCACTCTTCTTAAAGCTGCCAAGTTGAGAAACTTTTCTCTTTTTTTTGTTTCTTCCTTCTCTTTCTTCCTCTTTCTTTCCTTCTCTCTTCCCCCTCTCTTTCTTATTTTTCTCTTCCTTTCTTTTTCCTTCTTTTTTCTCCTTCCTTCCTTTTTTCCTTCCTGAGTTACTTGTGGTATTTCTTTCAAATGTTTTTAATCAATAAATTCATTTTTTTTTTTTTAAATCCACTTTCTGAAGAAATGTCACTGGCTTTCTTTGCGGTAAAAAAAAAAGGCTGCTGGTTCATTTGAACAAATGCATCATGTTTGATTGAGTATATTTATGTGAGTCCGCTTAATAAATTTTCTTAGCTGTGGGTTATTTAACCATGGCTTAGCATATTTTCTGTTGACATATCTACTCTCCGATTTTGACTCTCATCACCAGCCTTGCTTCTAGAGCTTCTACAGAAGAATCGAGGTTAAAGTTTCTAAAATTTGAAATATATCCTGTTTTGGGAGGGGGGGGGGGAGAAATCAACTCTTTTTGCTTTCAAACAAGGCTGGTGAAACTAGCTTTTTCTGCCTCGCCCAATTGAATTTCCAGCATGCTGTTGATAAAAATAGATGCCTACGGCCAGAAAACCAAACAAAATAGCCATTCTAATCAGAAAGAGAAGTAAAACTTTAAATGCATGCTCTAATTTGAGTTACGACACTTCAAAAGCGGGATAACTTTTATATAGGGCACAAAAGCCATTTGTGGTCTTCAGCTTTGTAATTTTAAAACATAGAATTTGGAGAGGCCTCCCAAGGTTAGAAAGTCAGAGCACAATGTGACTTTTTAGTTACTTCTCCTCTGCCAACTCTACGGGAAAAGAGAACAGTCTAAAAATAAATAAATCAAATTCTAGTGAGTGGCAAAGATCATTGGATTAATTATTGACAAGTTTAACATGTAAATTTTACTGTAACATATTTAACTGTTTATTGCAGTTTACTGAATTAGCTACAACTGATTGGATTGTTTTAGAAGATACTAGCTGATAGCCCAGCGTTGCCCGGGTATTTATAGACATCAAAACTTTTGTCTGACAGGGAGCCATTGAGAGGGGCCTTTCTTCCCACTACTCCCATGCCCATCATCCCTGCCCTTCCCCTCCCATGCGCTCCTCTTTCCTGCCCTGCTTATGGTCCTGGCACTTTGCCCCAAATCCATTAGGTGTTTCCCCATTGCTGGAAAGCAAACCTCATGGCTGGCTTTCCAGAGGAAGCTGTGAAGAAACTGACATCACAAACAATTGCCACTCTAGGATGCCACACTTGCTCTCCTTAATGGGCCAGGCTCTCTTCTCTCTCCCATGACATCACAAACAATTGCTGCTCTAGGACGCTGCACTCATGCTCCTGAACGGCCCAGGCATTCCAGAGTTATGCTGGAACACGCACACAGACACAGACACACACACACACACACACCAGGGGTACCTCCCCTCCCAGTATTTGTTTCCAGAGTGTAAGTCATCTGTGTACCAAGTTCAGTTGAAATTGTTTGAGGCGCTCCAGAGTTATGCTGGAACATATATACATACAGACAGCCTTATATACTTTTATTTATTTATTTATTTAATTAGACTTTTATACCGCCCCCTCTCCAGGTAGGACTCGGGGTGGTGCACAGCAGATAAAAATACAAATAATACATACACCTGAATAAATACATTCATACCACTAAAACCAAATTAAATTAAGAACTGTGCTAAAAATGTAAGACACTACAACCCTTTAAAATTAATTACTAAAATCGACGTCTAAAGTCTAAACCAGGCCGGCCAGGTGGAAAAAATATGTCTTGAAGCTCCCGGCGGAAGAGGCGTAGGTCCGTGATAGTGCGAATATTGGGGGGCAGGTCGTTCCAGAGAGCCGGGCCCGCCAGAGAGAAGGCCCTACCCCTGGGGATCACCAGATGGCACTGACCGGTCGATGGCACCCTGAGGAGGCCCTCCCTGTGTGAGTGGACAGGTCGAAGGGAGGTATGTGGTAGGAGGCGGTCTCGCAAATACCCAGGTGCCATGGAGCGGTTTAAAGATGGTCACCAGCACCTTGAAGCGCACCCGGAAGACCACAGGCAGCCAGTGCAGCTCGCACAGGAACGGTGTTACATGGGAGTATCGAGATACTCCCAGAATCCCCCGCACAGCTGCATTCTGTATTAGCTGGAGTCTCCGGGTGCACCTCAAGGGGAGCCCCATGTAGAGAGCATTACAGTAATCCAGGCGAGACGTGACAAGGGCTTGAGTGACTGTGCGAAGGGAGTCTCGATCTAGAAAGGGGCGCAACTGGCGTATCAGGCGAACCTGATAAAAAGCCCCCCTGGCCACGGCTGTCACATGGTCATCCAAGGACAGCCGAGAATCCAGGACGACGCCCAAGTTGCGAGCTCTTTCCGCGGGGGCTAATGACTCGCCCCCGATAGTCAGCGATGGAACAAGCTGACTATATCGAGATGCTGGAAACCACAGCCACTCGGTCTTGGACGGGTTGAGTCGGAGCTTGTTCCTCCCCATCCAGACCCGCACGGCCTCCAAACACTGGGACATCACTTCAACGGCATCGTTGGGGTGGTTAGGGGTAGAGATGTACAGCTGAGTATCATCAGCGTACTGATGGTACTCTACCCCAAAACCATGGATGATCTCACCCAGTGGCTTCATATAGGTGTTGAACAGGAGAGGTGAGAGAACCGACCTCTGAGGCACTCCGCAGATGAGGGGCCTTGGTGTCGATCTCTGCCCTCCTGCCAACACGCATTGCACCTGGCCGGAGAGGTAGGAGGAGAACCACCGCAAAACGGTGCCTCCCACTCCCAACCCCTCCAGTCGGCGCAACAGGATACCATGGTCGATGGTATCAAAAGCCGCTGAGAGGTCTAATAGGACCAGGATAGAGGAACAACCTCTATCCCGCGCCCTCCAGAGATCATCGACCAATGCGACCAATGCTGTCTCTGTGCTGTGCCCAGGCCGGAAGCCGGACTGACACGGGTCTAGATAGACAGTTTCCTCCAGGTGCCAGGGGAACTGCTGTGCCACCACACTCTCTACAACCTTCGCAAGAAAGTGAAGGTTGGAGACCGGACGATAATTACTCAACACCGCTGGGTCCAGGGAAGGCTTCTTGAGGAGGGGTCTCACCACCGCCTCTTTCAAGGTGGCCGGCAAAGACCCCTCACTCAGAGAAGCCTTCACTATTTCCTGGAGCCAGCTTACAAGCCAGGAGGGACACGGGTCCAATAAACATGTGGTGGCATTCAGTCGTCCCAGCAACCTGTCCATGTCATCTGGAGTCACAAGGTCAAACTCCCCCCATAAAATGGTCTCAAGGCCTGCCTCCGTCCGCCCACCTAGACTAACTTCATTGGAGGCCAGTTCATCCCGGATCTGAGCAATTTTCTCCTGCAGATAAAGTCCAAACTCCTCTGCACGACCCTGTAAAGGAGCTTCTCGCTCCCTCTGGTGGAGGAGGGAGCAGGTCACTCTAAATAGGGTGGCAGGGCGGTTATCTGCAGATGTGATGACAGTGGCGACGTGATTAAGTTTTGCTGCTCTCATCGCCACAATGTAGGTCCTCAAATGGGACCTTACACGTGTCCGGTCAGATTTGGCGCAAGTGGATCTCCAAATGCTCTCTAGGCGTCTCTTAGGGCGCTTCATCACCCTTAGCTCCTTGGAGAAACAAGGAGCCAGGGTGGGTGGCTTCACAAACAGGGATTCACAGCCGGCTATCTGTGACACAGCAGTCTCCCTTGGATCTAGACTCTCCTTCACAATGACCGCTACCCCCCCCCCCCACCCTGACCCTGGGTTCGAGGCTGATGAAATGCTCAGTAGCCCGGTGGGCACATTTCAACGAGAGGAACTCCCCCCTCGTGGCCCAACCAGGTCTCCGTAATGCCCACCAGGTCTGGGCCCCCCTCTAATACCAAATCATGGATGAGGGGGGCCTTGTTGGTTACGGACCTGGCGTTGCATAACATCAGCCTGGGGCCCTGGCCCTGTGCACCCAAACCTCCTGGGATACGAGATAAGCTCTGGGGACCGGAGTGCGCAATCGCCTGTAAGCAGCGGGTGCGCACACCCCTAGGATGACAAGGTCCTTGGCACACGCCATACCTACCTCTCCCAAATACTGTCCCGATAATGTGGCTCTCTGTTGAACTGACCTCTAAAGACTCCCCATTGTCGGACCCAACACCCCTCCCATCGGGGTCATGGGTTGGCCTGGACTTCGAAACCCTGAAACCTCTTAAGATTTTGACTAAAAACTTACTTAGAAACTTACTTAGTATATATATATACTGTATAATATAGAAGAAGAAGATAGGAGAAGGAGATAGATAGATAGATAGATAGATAGATAGATAGATAGATAGATAGATAGATAGATAGATAGATAGATAGATAGATAGATAGATAGGAGAAATAGGAGAAGGAGGAGAGGGGGGAGGAGGAGGAAGAGGAGGAGGAGGAGGAGGAGGAGGAGGAGGAGGAGGAGAAGAAGAAGAAGAAGAAGAAGAAGAAGAAGAAGAAGAAGAAGAAGAAGAAGAAGAAGAAGAAGAAGAAGAAGAAGAAGAAGAAGAAGAAGAAGAAGAAGAGGAAGAAGAAAATGGAATCGCAAAGAATCCCATAGTTCAGTAGTGTCAAACTCAAGGCCACAGGCCGGCACACGGGGTTCTTAGATCTGGCCCGCAGGCCTGTCTTGGAAACAGCAAAGGACCAGCCCACGGTGCCCCTGCGCACAGCCACCCGGGCTCCGTTTTCAAAGAAAATGTTTGAAAGAATGGACAGGAAAGGAGGAAGGGAGAGAGAAAAGAAAAAGAAGGGATGATTCCCCCCCCCCATCCTTCCCTCCCTCCCTCCCTCTCTCAAATGTTGCAAGTCCTGTTCTTAATGGGTGTCTAAAGGGCACCGAACTGGGGACATCTTCTGGGTCATCCTGATATCTCACATTCTTTGGACATGACCCAGGAAGTCTTCAGTCAACTTCACGCGCTGCCTTCAGAGCAAGAATGTGTCTGTACAGGCTTGTGCACAGGTGTGAAACTGAGACCATGCACTCCACCCTAAATACTTCTCAAAGGCAGAGAGACTAATAACAATTAGGCTCATTTTTTTCTGCAGCCAAAAAAACCACCTGATATGTTTAAATTAGAAGCAGGTCCAAATAAAGAGAAAAAAAGGGGAAGATCTTAAGGATCGTGCCCTATACAATACAATAGCAGAGTTGGAAGGGACCTTGGAGGTCTTCTAGTCCAACCCCCTGCCTAGGCAGGAAGCCCTATACCATTTCAGACAAATGGCTATCCAACATCTTCCTAAAGACTTCCATTGTAGGGACATTCACAACTTCTGGAGGCAACTTCTGTTCCACTGATTAATTGTTCTCACTGTCAGGAAATTTCTCCTCAGTTCTAAGTTGCTTCTCTCCTTGATTAGTTTCCACCCATTGCTTCTTGTTCTGCCCTCAGGTGCTTTGGAGAATAGTTTGACTCCCTCTTCTTTGTGGCAACCCCTGAGATATTGGAACTCTGCTAATATGCCTTCCCTAGTCCTTCTTTTCATTAAACTAGACCTACCCAGTTCCTGCAATTGAGGTTCCTTTCCCAATAGAGGCTGAATTCAGGGTGAGGCGAATAAAATAATCCAGTGAGTCAAAACATAATTGCAAAGGGCAGGTGACAGCATGGATACTATCCCTATAAGCATCTATAAATTCTTTAGTACAGGTAGTCGACTTATAGCCATTCATTTAATGACCACTCGAAGTTACAACAGCACTGAAAAAAACAGTGTATGACCATTTTTCAAACTTATGACCATTGCAGCATTCCCATGGTCACGTATCAAAATCCAGATACTTGGCAACTGACTTGTATTTATGACTGCCGCGGGTCATTTTTGGCGACCTTCTGACAAGTGAAGTTAAGGGGGAGGTCAGATTCCCTTAATCTGATCGGTGGTTTTTGTTCACTAAACTATAAAAAAGAGGTGGAGACTCTGGAAAGAGTGCAGAGAAGAGCAACAAAGAGGATGAGGGGACTGGAGGCTGAAACATATGAAGAACGGTTGCAGGAACTGGGTGTGTCTAGTTTAATGAGAAGAAGGACCAGGGGAAACATGATAGCAGTCTTCCAATATCTCAGGGGCTGCCACAGAGAGGAAGAGGGAGTCAAGCTATTCTCCAAGGCACCTGAGGGCAGAACAAGAAGCAATGGGTGGAAACTAATCAAGGAGAGAAACAACTTAGAACTGAGGAGAAATTTCCTGGCAGTTAGAACAATGAATCAGTGGAACAGAAATTGCCTCCAGAAGTTGTGAATGCCCCAACACTGCAAGTCTTTAAGAGGATGTTGGATAGTCATTTGACTGAAACGGTATAGGGCTTCCTGCCTAGGCAGGAGGAGGGGGGGGGGTTGGACTAGATGACCTACAAGGACCCTTTCAATTCCATTTAATCTGTTAATCTGATTAATTTAACCACTATGGCAAGAATGGTAATAAAATGGGGCAAAACTCACTTAACAACTAGCTTACTTCGCAAAAGAAATTTTGGGCTCAGTTGTGGACATAAATTGAGAATGACTTACAGTGCCCTCTACCATTTCGAATCTACAGCCCAGACGAGAAAGCATTGGTAACTATTGAACTACAAGTAGTCCTTGACATACGACTGGTCACATCGTGATCAAAGTTATGATGAACGCCTCCCTTGATTTACAATCTGCTTTCAAAGTGACCGTGGCCACACACACACACACACACACACACACACGCACACACACACACACACAGATACACACCCTGGTCATTGCATTTTGGATGTTTGACAATTGGCTCAGCTTTAGGGTTGTTTGTTGTGTCTTGTTGTCACATTATTGCAAGTTCGAAATTGCGTTGCTGGCTTCCCACAGTTATTTCTAGTTTCTGGCAAAAAGTACCCATTGCAGAAAGTTCATTTCCTTAATTTGACTGCATGACTGTTGGGGAAAAAGTAAAAGAATGTCATAAAATCAGTTCCAATCACAGGGTGGCCCACTTAATGACTGCAATGACTTATGATCATAGTTCTTGCCTCAATTACAGTTATTAGTCAAGGAGCACTATTCAACGTACAAAGTACCGTATTTTTCGGAGTATAAGACGCACCTTTTTTCCTCTAAAAAGAGGCTGAAAATCTGGGTGCGTCTTATACATCGAATACAGCATTTTTCTGCTTCCTGAAACCCCACCCCCTTCACCAAAATGGCCACGCATATACCCTTATGGAGGCTTCCAGAGAGCTCCTGGGGCTGGGGAGGGCAGAACTGAGCAAAAAACAGGGCATTTATGCCCCCCCCAACCCCCAGCAGCACTCTATAACAGGCGTCCCCAACCCCCGGTCCGCGGACCGGTGCCGGTCCGCGGCTTCATAGCAACTGGGCCGCAGGGCCAGCGAGGAGGAGGGAGCAGCCCCCTGCGCAGAGGATGGCCGAGCGCGCCTCCACCAGCTCCTTCCGACGGCCCAATGCACTTTCCGGGGCTTCCTGGAGGGGCCGATACGTCGGCTGGGGAGGTTATCCTGCAGCGGGCAGGCGAAGGACTCAAGCTGCGGCTACCTTAAGGTGCCGCCAAAGCCATCCGGGTGCCACACGCCCACCTCCCTTCCAGCCCCATGATGCGCCCGGACGGAGCTCGGGTCCTTCGCCCGCCCGCTGTGGGATAACTTCGGCAGCCAACATGCCGATTCCTCTGCTGCTTCCCCGGGGGGAGGGAGGGAGAGAATGACAGACACACAGAGAGGCAGACTTAGAGAGACAGAAAGAGAGGGGGGGGGAAACACACACACACACACATACAGAGGGGCAGAGATGGGTGGAGGGAGGAGAGAGACAGATACAGAGAGAGAGAGACAAAAAACAGAGAAAGAGAAAGAAAGAAAGAAAGAAAGAAAAATAGAAAAAGAAAGATGAATGGAGGGTGGGAGGGAGGGAGTGAAGGAAAGAAGGGGGAGGGGGAGGAAGGGAGGGGTGAAAGAAGGAAGGAAAGAAAGAAAGAAAAGAAAGAGGGAAAAAGGGTAGGAGGGAGGGAAGGAAAGAAGGAAGGAAGGGGAGGGAGGCAATGGAAGGAAGGAAAGAAAAGGCAGAAATCTATTTTCCTATTTCCATCCACCTCAAGCTACCTGTTTGGTTAACCAGGTTAAAGATCTATTTTTCTCCCAGTGATCATTTCAAAGGAATCACATCCTCTGAGTCATTTCCTGGATTCAAACCAGCATCCCAAAGAGTCATGGGCTGCCTTTATATATACCGAGTGCCCATAAATCCATTTTTACCATCTTCAGAAGACCAAAGACCAGCCAGAAATGGAAGAAAGAAAGAAAGAAAGAAAGAAAGAAAGAAAGAAAGAAAGAAAGAAAGAAAGAAAGAAAGAAAGAAAGAAAGAACGAACTTAGGACCACAATTGAGCCCAAAATTTTGGTTGCTAAGCAAGACCGTTAAGTCAGTTTCACCACATTTTCCAAGTTGGCCATGCCCACCGGGTCACATGACAAAACAAAACAGGCCACACCTTTTGGCTCTCAAAAGAAATTTCAGTAGTGGTACTGTTGATATTTGGCTCTATTGACTAATAAGTTTGCTCACCACTGCCCTAGACGGCCAAGTGAGCTGACTCCCCCCCCCCCCCGCGTGCATATGGGCCGCCTGTTCCCCCTCCCCGCTCGTCCTCTAGGCCAGCCGGTCCGCAGAATTTTCTTTAAAATGAAACCGGTCCCTGGTGCAAAAAAGGTTGGGGACCCCTGCTCTATAAGCCTCCATAAGGCTATGCATGCAAAAAAAATTTGACTAAAAAATGCCTCGTTTTCATGATAAATGTGCTAGTGTTTTACTGATTTTTACCCCCCCCCCCAGGAGCACTCTGCAAGCCCCCCCAAGGCTATTCATGCTTTTTATTTGAAGAAAAACGGGCCCATTTTTGCAAAAAAATGGGCTGTTTGGGGGAGCTTTGCACAGTGCAAAAAGGTTTTTTTTCCCCTTTCAGAAAGATGTTTAGTTATTGATGAGAATTACGTTGGTCAAGTACTGTGCCTGCAGAAACAAAGATTTGTTCCAAAGGTTGTCAGTGATTTCCTGCTCCAGCACATGGAAACATCTACCTACCTACCTACCTACCTACCTACCTACTTACCTACTCTCTCTCTCTCTCTACCTACCTATCTACTGTATTTCTCTCTCTCTCTCTGTTTCTCTCTATCCCTCTACCTACCTACCTACCTATCTACACACTCTCTCTCCCTACCTATCTACTGTATTTCTCTCTCTCTCTCTCTTTCTCTATCTCTCTACCTTCCTATCTACACTCTCTTTTCCTACCTATCTACTGTATTTCTCTCTCTCTCTATTTCTCTCTATCCCTCTACCTACCTATCTACACACTCTCTCTCCCTACCTATCTACTGTATTTCTCTCTCTCTTTCTCTTCTCTCTACCTTCCTATCTACACTCTCTTTTCCTACCTATCTACTGTATTTCTCTCTCTCTCTCTATTTCTCTCTATCCCTCTACCTACCTACCTATCTACACACTCTCTCTCCCTACCTATCTACTGTATTTCTCTCTCTCTCTCCCTCCCTCTATCTACCTATTCTCTCTCTCTGCCTACCTATCTACTGTATTTCTCTCTCTCTCTCCCTCCCTCTACCTACCTGCTCTCTCTCTCTGTCTACCTATCTACTGTATTTCTCTCTCTTTCTCTCCCTCTCTATCCCTCTATCTACCTACCTACTTTTTTTTAAAGAATTGCCTATTCAAAACCTGGGTGCATCTTATACTCTGGTGCGTCTTATATTCCAAAAAATATGGTTATCATTAAAGCTATGAATTTCTGTACATCCCATTTTGAATTATGTGTTTTGATTTTAAGAGAGATGGCTGATGAATCCTGAGATTTGAAGTCCACACATCTTTGAGAGGCTAAGAAAAACGGGCCCATTTTTGCAAAAAAATGGGCTGTTTGGGGGAGCTTTGCACAGTGCAAAAAGGTTTTTTTTCCCCTTTCAGAAAGATGTTTAGTTATTGATGAGAATTACGTTGGTCAAGTACTGTGCCTGCAGAAACAAAGATTTGTTCCAAAGGTTGTCAGTGATTTCCTGCTCCAGCACATGGAAACATCTACCTACCTACCTACCTACCTACCTACCTACCTACCTACTTACCTACTCTCTCTCTCTCTCTACCTACCTATCTACTGTATTTCTCTCTCTCTCTCTGTTTCTCTCTATCCCTCTACCTACCTACCTACCTATCTACACACTCTCTCTCCCTACCTATCTACTGTATTTCTCTCTCTCTCTCTCTTTCTCTATCTCTCTACCTTCCTATCTACACTCTCTTTTCCTACCTATCTACTGTATTTCTCTCTCTCTCTATTTCTCTCTATCCCTCTACCTACCTATCTACACACTCTCTCTCCCTACCTATCTACTGTATTTCTCTCTCTCTTTCTCTTCTCTCTACCTTCCTATCTACACTCTCTTTTCCTACCTATCTACTGTATTTCTCTCTCTCTCTCTATTTCTCTCTATCCCTCTACCTACCTACCTATCTACACACTCTCTCTCCCTACCTATCTACTGTATTTCTCTCTCTCTCTCCCTCCCTCTATCTACCTATTCTCTCTCTCTGCCTACCTATCTACTGTATTTCTCTCTCTCTCTCCCTCCCTCTACCTACCTGCTCTCTCTCTCTGTCTACCTATCTACTGTATTTCTCTCTCTTTCTCTCCCTCTCTATCCCTCTATCTACCTACCTACTTTTTTTTAAAGAATTGCCTATTCAAAACCTGGGTGCATCTTATACTCTGGTGCGTCTTATATTCCAAAAAATATGGTTATCATTAAAGCTATGAATTTCTGTACATCCCATTTTGAATTATGTGTTTTGATTTTAAGAGAGATGGCTGATGAATCCTGAGATTTGAAGTCCACACATCTTTGAGAGGCTAAGGATGAATTAGTTGTATTAGTTTTCCATCATTTATTTCTTACTTAATTAGAGCAATTTTTGAACAGTTGGCATTCTGCAGAGACCAACAATAATAGTACAGCATGCAAGCTGGGCATTCTGGGAGTTGTAGTCCCAATCTTTTAGGAGGCCATCAGGACGGAGAAGATGGGTTTCAATACAGGGAGTCCTCGACTTACAACAGTTCATTCAAAGTTACAACGGCACTGAAAAAAGTGATAGGGACATTTTTCACGCTTACGACTGTTGCAGCCTCCCCATGGTCATGTGAACAGAATTAGAATGCATGGCAACTGGCATGTACTTATGACAGTCGCAGTGTCCCAGGGTCATGTGATCCCCTTTTGCGACCTTCTGATAAGCAAAGGTAATGGAAAAACCAGGTTCACTTAACAACTGTGTTACTAATTTTATAATTGCAGTGATTCATTTAATAAATGTGGCAAGAAAAGTCGTAAAAGGGAGCAAAACGCACCTAACAAGCTTCTCATTTAGCAATGTACATTTTGGACACGATTGCAGTCATAAGTGGAGGACTACCTGCCTGTCCTCACTGGTGACCACCAACTGTCACTTTGAGAATACAGTGGCATCTTGGTACTTAACTGCTTTGAAACTCATCAGATTTCGTACTCAATGCATTTTGATGTGAAATTTTTTTCCCAGTATTTACTCATTGTGTGTTTGCTACTGTTGGAAGAAAATGTCCATCTGGGTTCAGTTCCAAGTGGGGAGAAAAACACTGGATTCATGGAAGCTGCTTGGAAAGATGGTTTAATGGTGGACAGAACCACATGGTCTGAGGTCCTGGAAGAAAGAAAAATAGCACATAGGTGTGTGGGTGTGTAAGAGAGCTTTATATCCCCTCTTGGACCCTGCCTTGGAGCTTCCAGTTCCTGTGTAAGAAACATTTTCTGATTGGTTGTCAGACTCCCGTGGGGCCATGCAGGGGTAACTTTGTAGTCCCAAGCTTGGTTGAATCTTGCTGGGTGCTGTAATCACCCCAAGTGCCATGTGATGAGTTCTGTTGCTAGATCGGAGGAGGGTTGCTACTGATTCGCACCGGTAGTGGAAACTGGAATTGGGTCGCCAAACCAGTAGGGACAGCTGGCTGGCCACGCTCTCGAACCGGTTCCCAATTGCCCACGCCATTGCTGGCGTGTTTTTTAGTCCTTTTTAAATTTACAGGCAACTGTGCAGGTGCACGCAGCAAACCGACTGTAATGCTGGCAGCAACACCCACTCCTGTGCTAGATGGGTAGAGGGCTAATCCTACCTTTGTTGGATCTTGGGTGAGGGCATTTGCCTATGAATAGACCTAGCTATCTCTTTATCTCTTAATTGCGGATATCTGCTGTGGGCTATTGAGGAGGGTGGAGGCTATTAAGAGTGAGCCTGCTCCCTGCCTTAAAAAAAACCATGTTTCTCCATTTCTCATCCAGGAAAATATAATATTTTGCCTTTTTAATATTTCCTAGAATATTTCATTGTTCTAGGAGAGGGGTGTACTCAATGCACAAGCTAGAACCTGTCAGTGTTTAGATGCCTTGTGACTCACTACATTATTCCTTAAGGGAAAGTATTCATCGTTTTTTAGTACTCATCCACCTCCTGAACCAATTAATGATGAAGCTGGAGGCACCATTGCATTAATAGAAGGATAGAATCAAGATCACGTGAAGGGTTAATACCACTTTATGAAGCCTTGGTAAAGCCACACTTGGAATATTTGCATCCAGTTTTGGTTGCACAGTGTAAAAAAAGATGTTGAGACTCTGGAAAGAGTGCAGAAAAGAGCAACAAAGAGGATTAAGGGACTGGAGGATAAAATATACAAATAATGGTTGCTGGAATTGGGTATGACTAGTTTAAGGAAAAGAAAGACTTGTGGTAACATGAATGCAGGATGGGTTGGAAAGAATTAGAGGTAGTTCTCTACATACAACAACCATAAAGGAGTCTGAGATAGTTAAGAGAACCCATTGCTTAATCAAACGGCGCTGCAAGGGACCTTGGAGGTCTTCTAGTCCAACCCCTTGCTCATACAGGAATCCTGCTTTATGGTGCTTTAGAAAATAAGTTGACACCCCTCTTCTTTGTGGCAGCCCTTCAAATGTTGGAATGCTGTTATCATGTCTCCTTTTTAATGAAAAGAAGGATGGGAGTGACATGATAGCAGTGCTCCAATATCTCAGGGGCTGCCACAAAGAAGAAAGGGGCTCAAGCTATTCTCCAAAACACCTGAGGGTGCTTTGAAGAAGCAACAGATGGAAAGGCAATCAAGGAGAGAAGCAACCTAGAACTAAGGAGAAACTTCCTGACAGTTCAGAACAATTAATCAGTGGAACAGAAGTTGCCTCCAGAAGTTGTGAATGCTCCAACACTGGAGGTTTTAGAGAAGATTGGACAACCATTTGTCTGAAACAGTATAGGGTTTCTTGCTTAAGCAGGGGGTTGGACTAGAAGACCTCCAAGGTCCCTTCCAACTCTGTTGTTCTATTCTATATCTGTAATTTCAGGAGCAGCTACCATAAAACTCAGTTTCGGGTGTTGTAGTCAATGGGATGGATGAATAATTTTCTGTATACTGTATAGTTCCTAACCAAGTTGAAGAATTGTGATGAGTCTGAGGCCGTGATGACGAACCTATGGCACATTTCTGAGGGCACGCGAGATGTTGCTTTGTCAGGCTCTAGAGGGCGGGAAACTGCCCAATGCGCAAACCGGACCTTTGGGAAGGGACTTCTGGTTTGCGCATTGGCCGTTTTTTTGCCCTCATGAGGCTTCCCTGAAGCCTCCTGAACCTTTGGAGGAGAAAAACAGCCCACGAGGCAACCTTGAAGTCCATTCTCAAACTTCCGGTTTACATGTTGGGCTGTTTTTTACCCTCCCCAGGCTCCTAGAAAGCCTCTGGAGCCTGGGGAGGGCAAAGAACAGATCTACTGGGCCCACCGGGCCCACTGGAAGTCAGAAAACAGGCCGTTTCCAGCCTCCAGAGCGCCCCTGGGGGCGGGGGGAGGCCGTTTTTACCCTCCCCAGGCTCCAAGAAAGCCATGCGTGCATGTACGGGGCAGTGGGGAGGGGGGGTCATGCCAACATGCACAGGGGGTATTAAATTATGGTGGTGGGCATGCGGGCACGCCAGTGGTGGGTTTCAAATTTTTTTAGAACCTACTCTGAAGGTGTGGCCTATTTTGTGGGCGTGGCTTGGCAGTCATGTGACAGGGTGGGAGTGGCCAACTTGTAAAATGTGGTGAAACTCATTTAACAACGCTCTTGCTTAGCAACCAAAATTTTGGGCTCAATTGTGATGATAAATTCCCTTCCTTCCTTCCTTCCTTCCTTCCTTCCTTCCTTCCTTCCTTCCTTCCTTCCTTCCTTCCTTCCTTCCCTTTCCTTTCCTTTCCTTTCCTTTCCTTCTTTCTGCCTTCCTTTCCTTTCCTTCCCATTGGGTTACCGGCAGCGGCAGGCCAGACTTACTTCTGGGTCCGCCGGTGGAACCCCCTCTCACCGGCTCTCTAAATTTCACCATCCGGCTCTTGCGAGTAGGTGTGAGCCTGCAGAAACCCACCACTCGGGCACGCGCAATAGCGCACATGTATTTTTGGCACCCGAGGTGAAAAAGGTTCGCCGTCACTGGTCTAGGGACCCTGATTTGAGTAGTCCTTGACTTACAACTTTCTTTTCAGTGACCCTTCAAAGTTACCAGAGCACTAAAAAAAGTGATTTATGACCATTTTTCATGCTTAGGGCCATTGCAGTTTCCCCATGGTCATGTGATTTATATTTGGATTCTTGACAATTGGTTCATAATTATGACTGTCGCAGTATGGGGGGGGGGCGTTATTTGATCCTCTTTTGTGACTTTCTGACGAGCAAAATCAATAGGCACGTCAGATTCACTTAACAACCATGTTACTAGTTTAAGAACTGCAGTGATTCACTTAACAAATGCGGCAAGGAATTCCAGTAAAGAAAATTTAAATGTACTGTAGTAAGTTTGGATATTTATACTTTGGCATCCATGTATCATTAATTAGCTTCTATTAAAAACAAAGGGACTAGATCATTATCGAAATAGACATGGAACTTAGGCTGATTTTAATGGATATAATTAGCATTATCTAATTCAACCCTTTAAAAAATGTTGTACTTTTTAATCTAAAATTAATCCCTTAAATACGAACAAGGCAAATGATAATTTAACTGCAACTAATTATAATGAAATGTTACCTTTGTGGGTTTTTTTTACTCGTGACAAATAGGAAGTGGCCAAACTTATGGGTTCACAAATTTGCAAGACCGTCTCCTACCTCATACATCCCTTCGGCCGATTCGCTCCCACAGGGAGGGCCTTCTCCAGGTGCCATCTGCCGGGCAGTGCCGGTTGGCGACCCCCAGGGGAAGAGCCTTCTCTGTGGCAGGCCCAGCCCTCTGGAACGACCTACCCCCCAAACTCCGGACCACCACCTCTTCCGCCATCGCCTCAAGACCTATTTCTTTCACCTAGCCAGCCTAGCGTAGCCCCCGAGACCATCCCTATAAACTGAGTTTTAAATTGTCTTTAATTGATTTTAATTTTTTGGTAACTTCTTAGTGTATTTTTATCACAGGTCACTTCAAATTTAATCAGTTTTTATTGCTTGTAGTCGTATTTATTTATATTTATTTATTTATTTTTTATTTATTTTCGAATTTATACCCCGCCCTTCTCCATTGTTAGGACCCATGGCGGCGGTAAATATGTTCGTATTTATCTATAGGTCTGTATTTTTCATTTTAACTTCCTGTGCACTGCCCTGAGTCCCTCCGGGGAGAGAGGCGCGGTATAAAAATCAAATCAAATCAAATCAAATCAAATCACAGATTGCAGTCAGGCAAAAATGCAATTTGTTTGATGTTGCCTGTGTGGTGCGTGAATCAAGTCCATATGATATGAATACATATTTTAAGGTTTATGGCTTTGCATTATTTATGAACCAAGTCTCTCTGGACTGATGGTGAAGCCATGATG
Organism: Rhabdophis nuchalis; assembly: GCA_039707465.1. Lineage (NCBI taxonomy): Eukaryota > Metazoa > Chordata > Lepidosauria > Squamata > Natricidae > Rhabdophis > Rhabdophis nuchalis. Next base: position 8,054,752 of record CM077647.1, on the reverse strand, counting down.
GTAGAAACCAGTCATGGTTTGGCTTGACAGAAGCCCCGGAAGAGGCATTCTCTAGATCAGATGCATTAGCTCATTAGGATACATCAGCTTGTATAGTTTCATCCATTTTGATAACGAAATCTATATCCTCCCTCTCTCCCTCCTTCCTTCTTTTGTAGATATCATAGATATAGAGGTCATATATCATAGATAGCTTATATCTATGATATATGACTTATCATTTTGTTGTTTGAATGTTCACTGAGAGCATATGAACTGGAGACAAATTCCTTGAGTGTCCAATAAAGAATCCTATCCTGGGCTTCCGGTTCCGTCTCCAGCGGCGACGGGCGAGCCTGGGGCTCGCTCGCCGCTTTGTTGCCTTTTCTGCCCCCCCACGGGGGCGAGACATCCGGTTACCGGAGGTCTCCCGTAGGGTCGGCTCGGAGGAGACGTTTCTCCTCACGGCGGTGGGGAGAGCGATCCCCTCCGCGACCTAGGTGAGGAGGAACATGCTGCGGGGGGTTCTCCCTTCGCCAACGGCTGTCGGCGGCATTCACAGCAATGTAGAGGGCTGAACGGAAGAGATCGGAAGGTTTGCCGAGGCTTCAGCTGCGAGGGAGAGTGAGTTTTAAAAAGACTTTTTTTTTTTCCTTGCTGCCAGCCGGGCTGAATGGACTGGGAGGGGGGTGTTTGTTTCCAAAAAAACCCCCTCGGACTTAAGCGGCACTTGAAAATGGCTTCTCTGGCAGAGAAAGCGGAAATCTTAAATCCGGACGGTCTCTAACAAGGGAAAGTGGTATGCGGCTACTTGCAACATTGTGTCTAGGTCTGGCTGGTTAAAAAAAAAATATTTTTCTACTCTCTCCTCTGGGCTCTGAGATGGGCGGTGGAAAGTGGCTTTTCTTTGTCCCTGCCTGACTATTTTAACTATGGAAAATTCCCAGCGTCTCTTTACAAGTGGGACTCTCTCTGGATATTAATGAAGAATTTTTTTTCTTGTTGGATTTGTGATTCCTTTCTGGATTACCTTCGTTATTATAACTATTGAGCTGGAAAATTGTCTCTCTCTTGGTTCCTGAATTTTACAACGTTTCAACCTTGATCTGAACTTTTGGCTCCCGGTTAGTCTCACCAACCCCACCCTGAAAACGCCATTTTGGCTGGCATTGACTTTAACAGTTAATCATGGATCAAGAAACAGCACTGGCAAGTTTAGAACAACGGATGGCTTCTCTTGAAACTGTTATACAAACTTTGGTAAACGAAATTCAGGCCCGGAGGGCTGAAAACATCAATTTCAAGAAGGAGCTATTGGATACAAGGAAGCAGGTGCTGGAAAACACACAGAAGACTGAAGAATTGGAAGGGGGGTTGGTGGGGGTTAAGGGAGAGATTAAAAATGTTACTAAAGAGGTTGGGGAAATAGATGGGCATGTGTCTAGGATTGATATGGAAAGAATGACATATTTTTTGAGATTTCAGAACGTTCTTGAGGAATCTGGTGAATGCCTTCCTGATCTCATGAGTACAATTTTAGCAGACTATTTACAAAAACCTAAAGATGAGATCAGGGGGGACATTGATCTAGCCTATAGAATTAACTCAGCATATGCCAGGATAAATGAAGTGCCTACAGAGATACATGTGAAATTTGTTAGAAGGTCAACCAGAGAGGTAATCCTGAGGGCGCAGAGAGAGAACCCTTTAATTTACCAACAAAAAACGGTCACAATCTTGAAGCAGATTCCTAGAAAAATTCGAGAAGCAAGGAGGAAACTTTCCTTCTTGTCTAAAACATTGTTTGATCATGGGATTTGGTTCAAGTGGGTGACACCCGAAGGGATGCTGGTGTTCTGGGAAGGAGGAAGATTGAGGATTAAAACAGTTGCTGAGGCGGAAGCCTTTCTTAAAAAACATTCCTCTGCCCTGGGGGAAGATCCAGGGGGGACGGAGGGGGCCACGGCCCCGCCCGCTGGGGGCCAGGGAGGAGAAAAAGAAGATACAATAGCCAAAAGACTTAGATCGAAAAAATAACTTTGCCTTGATTTTTCTGAACAATTTTGCATAATATCTGTATCTGGATTTTTTGTAAATGTCTGACAGCATGGAACTGAGAATTTAGGTATATGTACTTGCTTTTACCTTGTAGTGTTATGAAAAATGTTTCTTTTTGTTATCTTTTTATTGTGTATTTTGAGGTCTCGGAAGGGCCGACGACTCTGACGTGAATGCTCTCAAAATTTCTTTGTATCCCTTACCCTACCCTATAGAAAAATGTAAAACCAATAAAACTTTTTCAATACAAAGAATCCTATCCTATCCCTATCCCTATCCCATTTCTTTCCTATTCCATCCCAATTCTTATTCCTAATACTATTCCATTCCTATTCCTTTCCTATCCTATCCTCTCCTATCCCTATTCTATTCTATTCCTTTCCTATTCCTTTCCTATTCTTATTCCTATTCCATTTCCTATCATATCATATCCTATTCCTTTTCCTACCCTACCCTACCCTTTTCCTAATCTATCCCTATCCTATCCTATGCTGTTTCCTATCCTATCCTATCCTATCCTGTTTCCTAGCCTATCCTTTCCTATCCTATCCACCCACTCGCAAAATAAAACCATTTATACGCCTACATTTCCCACAACGCCTAGCGCGCTGGCTATGATTTCTGGGAACGGTAGACAAAGCATGAGATCCACCGGGCCAGATTGGGAAAAGAGCGGAGCTCGGAGGCGGCGACTTCCGGAAGCGAGCGGAAGTCGCGGTTGCTAAGGGCTCGCTTTTCGCTTCTCAGAAAGCGGGCTCTTAGCAACCGGAGACAGGCCGCTGCGCGAAGATGCTGCCGGCCGAGGAAAGGGGCGCACTGCGCCCCAGGGATTCTCCGAGCCTCGAGCCCTCTATGTACAGGCACAGGCCCGCCTCGGAGCTGACTCAGGTGAAGGAAGAGCCGCTCCCGCTTCTGCCGCCGCGCCCTCCGGCTTTAGTAACCTTGCAATGCAGACGCTTCTCATTCCCAGGGCGGTTTCCTCCCCCCCCCCCCCCTTTGTGCCTGGCCTGGAATGGCAAAACGATTCCTATCTGAGCATGGGCAGAGTGCCACCTGCAATGTCTCTTTGCTGTGTCCAGATGCCCCCATAGGCCCCCAGTTGGTATTTTGGGTGCCGGAGGCACAGGATTCCTGGGCATGTGCAGAGTGCTTATTCAGCCTACCTGCAGCACAAGGGGAAAGTGGGCAGTGGAGGAACCGTCTTAATCCGTTTTATTGATGATTTGATTGTATTTTAACACATTTCTATCATCGCCTGTTTATCTAGGCGATGGAGATAAATGTTTTTTTTTTAGTCAATATATTTTTTTAAAGGTAAGAAAGTATTTAAAATACACTGATTTATCAACAGGTTTCTTTCGTCGATGATTTAAAGACCTTTATTCAGAAAATGTTGCAAATGCTTTTATTTCACAGGGAGAATAATCACAATGAAGAATGTTTTAATAACAAATCATTTTAAACATTACTATTATGATTATTAAATCATGTATTTAAATCTAATAATAATAATAACAAAAACAATAATTGCAAAACACCTAAGCCAGTGGTTCTCAACCTTTTTCTGGCCATGCCCCACTTAAGCATCTCTAAAATCTTGATTGCCCCCCCCCCCCATATAATTCTTAACTTTACTCAAAAAGTGAACTCTACTCATGCAGAGGAAGCTTAAAAAGCCATTAACTTGGTATAAACAAGGTTCAAATTGCCTCCCTTAAAAATCAAATTGCCCCCATGTGGGGCACGGGCCCCATGTTGGGGACCACTGCTAAGCCTGACCCCTAACCCTGTAAAAATACCTTTATTATTATTAAACAACATCTGTCTATCCCAAGGACACGTGGACAAAAACAAAAAAAGCCAAATTCAATCTGAACATCTAACTTGTTTGTATGACCAACCATAATAAAAAATTTTCCCTGGAAAAACTCCCTTATCTTTTAACAGTATGTTTCCAGAGCTGCTTGCAAGCTTACGAAAATACAACCAGCCACCAAAAGTTGGCCCAAGTGCAGGAGAATGAAGCTTTCTGGTCAGGATTTCCTGTATGTGTGTCCGTGTTTGTGTTTAAGAATGAAGCAAAACATTAGGAATGATCAGATGAGATTGCTTACGTTGCTGCAGGAAGAGGAAGGCTTGGTATTTGTCCCATTTTTAAAATTTTCCAGTACTTAACCCACTGGGGAAAATTGTTGAGATGAGTAAATATTAGCTGAGATAAAGGATTGAATCAAAATATGGGAACCTGCATGGAGAAAGATAAGCTTCTTTGGATTTAGTGCTGGTGTTCTTACTGAAAAATGGAATCTACACAGCAGGCACAATATTTTTGAAAATACTACGCAAGTGTCTTTGTAGATTTACTGTCAATTCAGTTGACCTTTGGCCATAGAGTAGTCCTCAACTTAAAAGTGGTTGCTTAGTAACCATTAATGATTATACTGGACCTAGTTAGGGTACAGAGCAGTGATGGCTAACCTTTTTGCCGTTGCGTGCAAAAAGCAGGGAAAAGCGGGGGGGTGTCATGCATGCATGTGCCCACATCCATAATTCTATGCGTCCTCCCCTGTGCATGTGCATGAATCCGTGCATGCACGTGCGCAACCCCCGCCCTTACCCCACTTTTCCCACACAATGGCATGGTGGAACAGTTTTTCGCCCTCTCCAGGCTCCAGAGGCTTTTTAGGCATTTGAGGAGGGCGAAAATGCCCCCCCCCCCATTTATTTTATTTATTTATTTTTATTTATTTTATTAAATTTATACCCCACCCTTCTCCAAATGGACCCAGGGCGGCGCACAGGGATGTTAAAATACATACAAAATATATAAAATATATAAAATTTAAAAAACTTATTCTAATAAATAAACCCTGCGCTAAAAACCGAATTAAAAATCCCAAGTTTAAAACTGTCTAATAGTCAGTAATGGAGGTTACGCTAGGCCGGCTAGATGGAATAAATGTGTCTTCAGACACTTGCGGAAGAGGCGGAGGTCGGAGATGGTGCGGAGTTCAGGGGGTAAGTCGTTCCAGAGGGCTGGGCCCGCCACAGAGAAGGCTCTTCCCCTGGGTGTCGCCAGTCGGCATTGTCCAGCCGACGGCACCCTGAGGAGGCCCTCTCTGTGGGAGCGTATCGGTCTGAGGGATGTATGGGGCAGGAGGCGGTCTCGCATATAACTAGGCCCCGAGCCATGGAGCACTTTAAAGATGGTCGTTAAAACCTTGAAGCATGTTCCGACTTCTGGTTTGCACTTTGGGCCGTTTTTTGCCCTCCGGGAAGCCTCCTGAAACCTCTGGAGGGGGAAAAATGGCCCAACGCGCAAACTAGAAGTTTGAGAACGGACTTCCGGGTTGCCCGTTGGGCTGCTTCTCTCCATCTGGAGCCTTCAGGAGGCTTCCCTGGATCTTCCAGAGGGTGAAAAATAGCCCAGCACGCAAACCAGAAGTCCATTCCTAAACTTCCGGTTTGTAAGTTGGGCAGTTTTTCGCCATCGGGAGGGTTCAGTAGGCTTCCTTGAAGCCTCCGGAGGGAGAAAAACAGCCAAAAATCAAGGCCGAAGAGCTGACAGGGCAACGCCTTGTGTGCCTTTAGAAAGGGCTCCGTGTTCTACATGCCACAGGTTCTCCATCATGGGTATAGGGTTTTCTGCCTGAGGAGGGGGTTGGACTAGAAGACCTCCAAGGTCCTTCCAGCTCTGTTCTGATTGACTGTAATTTAAAGCCACGGTTTCTTGACCCTAACCCTCCACAATCTACAAGAATATAGAAGATCCCAAATATTGAAATAATTGTAACGTTAGCATTTTACATATATTCCAATTGTGCCCTTATTCCCTCCAAAACAACATACATTCTTGAGTAGGTTTATTCCCTTTGCCTTCCACCAACACTGAATTTATAAAATCCCCCCCATTTCATTATAATTATTTACTTTAATTATCCCTTTTTTAAAGTTTAATTTGTGTTGTTAATTTATCATTTGTTGCCATAGTCCAAATTTCATTATACCACTCATTTCTTTGAACATCCCAATTTCAGCCCAAATATTTAGCCATCACTAATCTAGCTGCCATTATCAAATTTACAATCAATTCCTTTTTTGTTTAATTTATATCTCGTTTTAAACCTTTTGTCTGCTCTTCTAATTCAGTTAATATTCTATATATTTTCCCTATTCTTCCTTTCCCTAAATATTCTTTGTTCATCTCACATTCTTTTATAATCATTTCAAATTTTGTTAACTGTCTATTTTTGTCTTTGAATCTTTCTTTCACTTTTATCCATTTCTCTAATTGTATTAAATTCAACCAATTTAATTTAATATCTGCTAAAACATTTTTTAGTTGTGTTAGATTCTTTATCTTGTTCTTCCAGTCTTCTCATTTATATATCTGATTTTCTTTTAGTTTACTAATCCGTTCTTTCAATTCAATCTTAGGGAATTTCTCCATTTCCACCACCGGTGTTAAAGGAGAAACTCCTGGCATTAGCTGGTATCTCCATTCATTCCATAATTCCATCAAGTTTTTAAAAAGGGGTTTTGTATCCTCCTAACAATTTCTTAAATATCCTTTTTTTAAACTAATATGTTTCTATAGGATCATCTATTTTTCTTAACTCTTTCAACTCTATATCCCTCAATGTTAAATCTCTAGTTACTACTATATATGGGACCACCTTTAATTGATTAGCTACCCAATAATTTCTAATATTTGGAAGACCTTTCCCACCCTTTTTTTAATGGTTCATACTATAATGCTTTACTTATTCTTGCTCTCTTGCCTCCATTAGAACACACCTCCAGCATTCATTCATAATGTAATAATTAGTTTTTCTTTTTAAGAGTGCCTTGTTTGCTTAATGACTGCGACAAAAAAGGTTGTAAAAACAGGTTGGCTACGTGAACAATTTTATAGCCATCATGACATGCAACTGCCGTACGATTCCCTTATGGTCACTAATTGTATTATCAGAACTCAGCAATAGGGAATGAAAGCAACTGTGTGTAGTTTGGGCTGAATTTTTAAAAAAGCCTTATTAATTTAAAAAGCAAGTTATTTTCTGTCACTGTAATCTGTAATTAGTTAGACATAATAGCAAGAAACTCAGCTGCTAAACTTATTGTCATTATATGGGTAGTCCTCGATTTACAACAGTTCATTCAGTGACTGTTCAAAGTTACAACAGCATTGAAAAAAGTGACTTATGACTGATTTTCACACTTGATGACAGTTAAAGCATCCCCATGGCCACATAATCAAAATTAAAATGCTTGGCAACTGATTCATATTTATGATGGTTCTGGGGTCACCTTTTGTGATCTTCTAACAAGGAAAGGCATGGGAGAAGCCGGATTCACTTCACAATCTTGTTACTAATTTAACAACTGCAGTGATTCCTTTAACAACTATAGCAAGAAAGGTCCTGAAATGGGATAAAACTCAATTAACAAATGCTTCACTTAGCAACAGAAATTTTAGGCTCAATTGTGGTTGTAAGTTGAAGACTATCTGTATTGTCAATTTAATTAATGCATACCGAATATTTTTAACGCTAACACGTATGCATTGTAACTTTCAATATGCAGGTTGCTTTATGCCAGTTTTCAAGGTTATTTAACTGTACTATTTATTGACATGAAATCTGCTGTCAATCTTATTGTAGGATCACCAAATCAAATATTTCTACATCTTGTTTCTAATTATTTCTCCTTCTATCCCCCCACTCAGGACATTTCCCATGTGCTAACCAAAGTCTTTAAGAGCTTATATACTTCAGAGGTGATAGCAACAGACATGGTGGATAATATGATCAAATCCCGTGGAGGAAAAAATCCCCATCACGAATACTTTGTGGAGGAATTGCGAAAGGTAAACTTTCCATTTAGCTCTCTTCAGGAAAACAGAAAAATTAGGTGATTTGAGTTTGCAGGATGTTCTGCTTAATCACCATTCAGAATTGAATCATTTTGGAACAGTAGGAGACAGATGGACAAGCAGACCTACAGATCTATTTTAGTTTATTGTCATTGCACCTCATACAATGACATTAAATGCCATCTTGCTTCACATTCTATGTGATTGAATTGAAAGCCCAATATTGCATTCGTATTGCACTATACAACAGAGTTCAATATGGTTACAGCCCTGGGATAGAAGCTGTTGTTCAGCCTATTAGTCCTTCTTTTTATTGTCCTGTACCGTCTGCTAGATGGTAATAGTTTTTAAAAAAAGGGAGGGGTGCCCAGGATGAGATGGATCTTTGAGGATGTTTTGAACTTTCTTAAGGCAACGGGAGCTATAAACCCCTTCCAAGGAGGAGAGAGGGTAACCCATGATCCTCTGGGCAATGACGTTGACCCTCTGGAGCTCTGTCCTATCCGCCAATATATCCAAAGAGAGATAAACACACACAAGCATAACATTAATAAACATAAACATATGTATATTAATTATGTTAAAAAATTAAAATAAATGTTTTAAGACACCCCTGGTGTGTGTGTCTGTGCCTGTGCCTGAGTGTCCCAGCATAACTCTGGAACGCCTGGGCTGTTCAGGAGACCGAATGTGGTGTCCTAGAGCGACAATTGTTTGTGATGTCATGGGAGGGGGAAGAGAATGCCTGAACCATTAAGGAGAGTGAGTGCAATGTCCTAGAGTGGCAACTGTTTGTGATGTCAGTTCCTTCGCAGTTTACTCTGGAAAGCCAACCGTGACGTTCGCCCTCCAGTGGACTAATGGAGAAGCACCTGATGGATTTGGGGCAAAGGGCCAGGATTGTATTCAGGGTGGGAAAGAGGAGTGCACGGGAGGGGGAGGGGGCAGGGATGCAAAAAAAAATAATTGTATTTTGATGTCAAATAAACTGAATTTATATTTAAATGTTAACCATGACAATAATAGCTCCGTGAAGGGCTTCCGGTTCCGGCTCCTGCGGCGACGGGCGAGCCTAGCGCTCGCTCGCCGCTTTGTTTCTCTTTCTGCCCCCCCACGGGGGCGAGACTCCTCTTGTTTGAGGGTCTCCCGTAAAGCCGGCTCGTCGGGGGGCGCCCCCCCCACGGCGGTGGAGGAAGTGGCCCCCGGCGCGGCTTGGGTGAGGGAGAACATGCTGCGGGGGGTTCTCCCTTCGCCCAAGGTAGACGGCGCCATTCATAACAATGAAGAGGGTTAATCGGCTCAGTCGGAAGGCTTCCCGAGGCTTCAGCTGCGAGGGGAGAGTGAGTTTTTAAAAAAACTTTTTTTTCTGCTGTCAGCCAGGCTGAAAGGACTGGGAGGGGGGAGTTTGTTTTCAAAAAAACCCCCTCGGACTTAAGCGGCACTTGGAAATGGCTTCTTGTGGAGAGAAAGCGGAAATCTCTAATCCTGACTGTTTGCAGCAAGGGAAAGTTGTCTGTGGTTGTTTGCAACAATGTCTCTAGGTCTGGCTGAAACAATTTCTTTTACCACTCTCTCCTCTGGGCTCTGAGTTTGGGCGGTGGAAGATGGCCTCTCTTTGTTCCTGACTGACTATTTTACTTATGGAAAATTTCCAGCGTCTCTTGGATATTAAGGAAGAATTTTTTTTTCTTTGGATTTGTGATTTCTTCTCTGGAGTATCTTCGTTATTATACTTATTGATTTGGAAAACTATCTCTCTCTTGGTTCCTGAATTTCACAACTTTACAACTCTGAACTGAACTTTTGACTCCTGGTTTGCCTCAACAGCCCCACCCCAAAAACGCCATTTTAGTGGCACTGACTTTAACAATTAATCATGGCACAAGAAACAGCACTGGCAAGCTTAGAACAAAGGATGGCTTCTCTTGAAACTGTTATACAAACTTTGGTACAAGAGATTAAAGCCCAGAGGGCAGAAAATATCAACTTCAAGAAGGAGCTATTGGATACACGGAAGCAGGTGCTGGAAAATACACAGAAGAATGAAGAACTGGAAGGGGGGCTGGTGGGGGCTAAGGGAGAGATTAAAAATGTTACTAATGAGGTTGTGGAAATAAATGGGCATGTGTCTAGGATTGATATGGAAAGAATGACATATTTTTTGAGATTTCAGAATGTTTTTGAGCAACCTGGTGAATGCCTCCCTGATCTTATGAGCACGATTATAGCAGACTATTTACAAAAACCTAAGGATGAGATCAGGGGGGACATTGACCTAGCTTATAGAATAAATTCAGCATATGCCAGGATAAATGAAGTGCCTAGAGAGATACATGTGAAATTTGTTAGAAGGTCAACCAGAGAGGAAATCCTGAAAGTGCAGAGAGGGAGTCCGTTAATTTACCAACAAAAAACGGTTGCCATCTTGAAGCAGATCCCTAGAAAGATTAGAGATGCAAGAAGGAAATTTTCCTTCTTGTCTAAAACATTGTTTGATCATGGGATTTGATTCAAGTGGGTGACACCTGAAGGGATGCTGGTGTTCTGGGAAGGAGGAAGAGTGAGGATTAAAACAGTTGCTGAGGCGGAAGCCTTTCTTAAAAAACATTCCTCTATCCTGGGGGAGGACTCAGGGGGGACGGAGGGGGCCACGGCCCCGCCCACTGGGGGCCTGGGAGGAGAAAAAGAAGATACAATTGCCAAGAGACTTAGATCAAAAAAAAATAACTTTGCCTTGATTTTTTCTGATTAATTTTGCATAATATTTGTATTTGGATTTTTTGTAAATGTCTGACAGCATAGAACTGAGAACTTAGGTATATGTACTTGCTTTCACTTTGTAGTGTTAAGATAATAATTTTTTCTTTTATTGTTATTGATGTATTTTGAGGCCCCGGAAGGGCCGACGACTTTGACGTGAATACTCTCAAAATTTCTTTGTATCCTTTACCCTACCCTATAGAAAAAATTGTAAAACCAATAAAACTTTTTCAATATAATAATAGCTCCGTGAAGAGTATAATCACCGACAAAGGGAGGCACAAATGTTGGAAAAGCACATCATGCAAGCAAGGGCCCGGGCCACCGCAGAAGAGGAAAGGCTCTTGAGCTTGTATCAGCTAGAAATTCCGGAAGCCTATCGCCGAGCTGCAATGCCATCAGGTGAAGGAATGAGCATTTCCCATGGTCCCTTTTACAGGTCATCCTCTACCTGTGATCACAACTGAGCTCAGCTACATTCCTGTGGCTGAGCGAGACAGTTGTTAAGTGGGTTTTACCTCATTTTACAATCTTTCTCAAAGATTGTAAAATCAACTGTTTTCAACTGTTTTTAGGGCTTTTAACGATTAATTTTTAGTTTTATATGGGATTTTAGCGCAGGGTTAGTTTAATTTTATTTTATATTGTACTATGTTGTGATTTTATATGTATTTTAAATTCCCTGTGCCCCGCCTCGAGTCCCTTCAGGGAGAGAGAGCGGGTTATAAATTAAAATTTATTATTTATTATTATTATTATTTCTTGCCACATTGAATCGCTGCAGTTGTTAAATTAGTAACATGATTGTTAAGTGAATCTGACTTCCCAATTGACTTCGCTTCTCAGAAGGTCACAAAATGACTCCAGGGACACTGTAGACGCCATAAATACATGCCAGTTGCCAAGCATCAGAATTTTGATCGTGTAAATGCAGGAATGCTGCAAAGATTGTAAATGTGAAAAGTGATCACTTTTTAAAATGCTGTCGTTACTTTAAATAGTCACTAAACAAATGGTTGTAAGTTGAGGACTACTTCTATTCTAATATACCAAGGAATGTTGGCGATCATGTTAGGGATCCTATTTTTATCAACAGCCGCACAAAAAAGGGCTGCTGACTTTTGTCCAAACCAATCATTTAGATTTTGAAGCCATGATCATCTTCTGCCTGGACCTCATTCGCCTTGATTTCCCTTGGCTTACCCAGGTGGCTTATCACCTCCTTATTTCTGATTTTGTCAACCCAGCCGTCTGTAAATCCACACTTCAAATGCACACAAATCCTGTTTGGTTGGTTTACTGAAAAATTAGAAAAATTAAAATTACAAAGAAGAGACAAAAGGAAAGTCTTTTCATTTCTATGCTTCCATTTTTCAGCCCAGGATAATTTCTGTGAAAAATAACTGCCTCCAAAGCTATTTGGGGGGGTGGGGGGGTGTCTGCCAATTGATTATGAGTAGTCCTTGACTTACAACTATTTGTTTAGCGACTGTTGAAAGTTAGGACGATACTAAAAAACATGATGAGTGTTGCAGCATCCCCAGGATCAGATGATCGAAATTTGGCCTTTTGGCAACCAGCATTTGTTTACAATTGTTGCTGCATCCCTGGGTCGTGTGATCATCCTTTGCAACCTTCCCAGCTAGCTTGTGACAAAATCAATGGCAGAACTCAGATTCGCTTAGCGACCACATGATTCATTTAACAAGATCGAAAAATAGGGCACAGTTTTTATGTAACATCTGTCTTATTCAGCAACAGAAATTCTGGTCCCAATTGTGCTTGTATGTGAAAGATCTGATGTACTGGCCTCAGTTTCCCTTCCAAATTGTTCTATTCCCCTGTATGAAGAAATAATGGGAACTCTTTATTTTTTAAAACTTATATCTCTTAAATGTGCATTTGCCTAGTGAAGTCTACATTCAGATGGTGTGTGGATGGCACCCTTCTTAAAAAACACCATTTAATCTGTCCTGAAGATTACATCACAGATCCAGTACTAGTAACCCACGCTCCTAAAGGTAACTAGAAATACAAATGTGACTTTTTTTAGGACAGAATGTATAGTCATACTTGAAAGTATATGAGTGTTCTGAGCTAGGCTTTCCCAAAAAGCACAAGGCAGAGTCCTGGTCCCGACAAAACACCTTTATTAAACAAATGTGAATTCCTCTCATTCACATTCAGCAAAAGCTTGGAAAACAGTCTTTCAAAGGTGAATTTATGATCACAGACCTTATCTATCTTGGAAAGCTGCCATGTAAATATTTTCCAAACGCAGTGCTGGGCAAGGAAAGATTTAGCAAAGAGTCTCTGAGATTCACAGGCAGATATTCAAACTTCTAAATTGAACGAATGAACAAATTGTTTCCTGCAAAAGCCCATTCCCCTTTCACTCCCCTTTTATTTTCTATAGGAAGAGCCATTCACCGTCTACCTGTGACTTTACTCCCAAGTCGACCCTGATTTCTTAGCTGTTCTTTTCTTTTGGCAGCTCTGCGCATGCGCACACTGGGAACAGGCTCCAGCTGTTCCTCTACCTCACTGCTGTCTAGTTCCAAAGGCAGCTGAGAACTGCCAGACGGCCTTGGCCCCATCTCTGCCTCCGATGCAGAGCCCTCATCTGAGCCTTCCCCAGCCTCCAGGGCTGGCCCATGCCCCTCCCCAACCTCCCCACTGTCTGACTCTCCTGCCAGATCTGCTGGTGGGCCACAACAATGAGATTGTTATTTTTAACAAAGTATGTGTATGAATGATGATCGTTCTGTTTCTAGGTTTCTTTTTGAGCTTAACTTTTCTTTAAATGCAGATGTCTCAGAACCGGGCTATTTGAAAGAAACTGATTGTAAACACCACGTTCCTCCTGACTCAGAAGCTCTTCAATTCAAGGAAAACGCACGCATCAAAAAGCTATGGGCAAGCCTTCCAGATGTGTCTTTGTCCAGTTTAACTCTGGATTCTTCAGATGCTAATATTTCAGACAGATCTGTGGCATTGCTCTATAAGGTACAGTCTGGTTTCATTTTGCAACCGCTTTTACATTGTTTTCTGAGCCGTCCTCACAGGTCAGCCTTGTGTCATGATGTGATCGGATTAATCTTTCTCAGATTTGAGATGTCTATCGATGTCCCAAAGGTATTGGGATGTCAAGAGGCAAGCGGACTTCCTGGGTTTGTTTTTTTTTTGTTTGTTTGAAGAAGTTTCGCTTCTCATCCAAAAAACTTCTTCAGTTCTGACGGGGTCATTCAGTTCTGAAATCTAAAATACAGTATTGATAGATTCAACTTGCATGCCTGTGAGATGCGCACTTAGAATAAAATTGAATGAAAGGTGAGATGGCAGCTTACTCAGCCAAATTTCCTGTTTGTATGAAAGCATTGTGTTTATAAATCTTTGCCTCTCCTGTGGGTTGGGTGTTTAAAATAGAACAGCTTTATAGTCTGATGCATAGTAAAATCTTTACATTTCCTTCAAGAATGCATGGCTTTTCTAGGCTCAAAACAAATAAACCTTTTTATGTGTGAGGAGTCCAATTTTTCTGTTATTAAAATCCATTTGTTTTTACTCTAATCAATATGAATTGATTTATGTTTGTTCACTGACAGTCTCAACAACGTTCCATTGGATACCTGGTTCTCACCCTCAAGCAAATATATGCAAGATCATAACTTTCATCAGACTGCCTGTTTCCTGTTTTGTTTTGTTTTTTTAGTTGCTAGATGTAAAGTTTGTAGGGACATTTCCCCCCCAAAACAGAGGCCGTATTGTCCTCTGAGTTGACAAATACCGCTTAAGTGTCTTGGGAATAACTAAAAGGAAATATAAGTGCCTGCTCCAAATGCAGAAAAGATGTTAATCAAACTGGGTCTGGATAAGCTCTTTGTTGGGAGGTTTTAAATAAGATTCTTGCCCTAAGCCAAATTCAGTGGCTCTTTCAGTTCTAGGATTTTGAAAATCTCAAAGCTTGTGGGATCGGTTTTTGGTGATACTGGGTAAATCTTATATAAAAGCCTATCTGAAAGCATGTTTCTCATTTCATCTTTGACAGAAGAAAGCTAAATCCTTGGGAAAGCCCCTCTGGATGGATGAAATGACCAGAGCTGACCGGCATACAGACCGCCTGTATCTTCAGAGACTGAAAGACCGCCACAATTTCCTGAAAAATCCTCGCTTTTTCCCACCTAATTCGCTCCATGGAGGCAAGTCTTTGATTCTGCCTCAAAAGAAGGTGAAGCAGATCATAGGAGGAAGAAGGAAGTTTGTGACAGAAAGGTAGCTCTTTATAAAATACTTACCCAACTGGCCTTACAATAATACAATAGCAGAGTTGGAAGGGACCTTGTAGGTCTTCTAGTCCAACCATCCTGCATGGGCAGGAATCTTATACCATTTCAGACAAATGACTGTCTAACATCTTTTTAAAGACTTCCAGGGTTGGGGCATTCACAACTGCTGGAGGCAAGCTGTTCCAGAGGTTAATTGTTCTTACCGTTAGGAAATTTCTCCTTAGTTCTAAGTTGCTTCTCTCCTTGGTTAGTTTCCACCCATTGCTCCTTGTCCTGCCCCCAGGTGTCTTGGAGAAAAGTTTGACTCCCTCTTCTTTGTGGCACCCTCTGAGATATCGGAACACTGCTATCATGTCTCCCCTGGTCCTTCTCTTCATCAAACTAGACATACCCAGTTCCTGCAGCCGTTCTTCATATGTCTTAGTCTCCAGTCCTCTAATCATCTTGGTTGCTCTTCTTTGCACTCTTTCCAGAGTCTCCACGTCTTTTCTACATCGTGGCGACCAAAACTGTATGCAGTATTCCAAGTGTGGCCTTACCAAGGCACTATACAGTGGCATTAACACTTCACGCGATCTAGATTCTATCCCTCTGTTGATGCAGCCTAGAACTGTGTTGGCTTTTTTGGCAGCTGCTGCACACTGCTGGCTCATATTTAAATGGTTGTCCACTAGGATTCCGAGATCCCTCTCACAGTTGCTACTATTGAGCAAGGTACCACCTATACTGTACTTGTGCATTTGGTTTTTCTTGCCTATATGTAGGACCTTACTTTTTTCACAATTGAATTTCATTTTATTAGACAGTGCCCAATGTTCAAGTTTGTCTAGATCCTTCTGTATCTTAAGCCTATCTTCTGGAGTGTTGGCTATTCCTGCCAGCTTGGTGTCGTCTGCGAATTTGATGAGTTCCCCATTTATCCCCTCATCCAAATCGTTGATGAAGATGTTAAAGAGTACTGGGCCTAAAACAGAGCCTTGGGGGACTCCACTGCATACTTCCTTCCATGTAGATGCAGTTCCATTGAGGACTACACGTTGAGTGCGGTTGGTCAGCCAGTTACGAATCCATTTGGTGGTGGTGCTGTCTAACCCACAATTTTCTACTTTATCTAATAGTAGGTTATGGTCTACTTTATCAAATGCCTTACTGAAGTCCAGGTAAATTATATCAACAGCATTCCTCTGGTCCACTGATTTTGTTACTTTGTCAAAGAATGCAATTAGATTTGTCTGGCATGATCTGTTTTTGACAAACCCATGTTGGCTTTTGGCTATTACTTTGTTTGCTTCTAGGTGTTCACTTATTTGTTGTTTAATTATCTTTTCCAGAATCTTTCCTGGTATTGAGGTCAGGCTGATGGGTCTATAGTTTCCTGGATCTGTTTTTTTTCCTTTTTTGCAGCCTTCCTAGCTGCAGCAGTAGCATTTGACGTTTATGTGCTTTCTCCCTCTCCCAAACATTCCTAGACATTTTATACCTGAATGCAAAAATATTAACGTTCCTCAGGGAATACAGCCTGCCTGTTGCAAAGAAAGGGAAGAGGAAATTTGACACAAAGTTGTTGCTTTTGGTAACAAGATAGGGCACACCCTGCCTTCAAAGACCAGCTGATATAAACTCATTGTGAAGCACAACTGTGGCAGCATCTCCAGTTGGCACATCTTCTGCTTTGAGAAAATGAATTGATCCAAGATGCGGAACATGGGGGCGTCGCCTAGCCTTTCAGGGCTCAGGTTCAAACAAAGATCCCCAAGAAGATCAGAATTACAATATTCTTCAGCCAGGGTGCCACTGAAATATTGGCATCGCTGCCTTTTGTTTCAGGGGGGACCAAGGTGGTTTAGGTAAGCAAGAAGTCAGTATGGCCAGTCTAGAGAAAAGAAGGACCAGAGGAGACATGATAGCAGTGTTCCAATATCTCAGGGGCTGCCAGAAAGAAGAGGGTGTCAAGCTATTCTCCAAGGCACCTCAGGCTGTAGAACAAGAAGCAGTGGGTGGAAACTAACCAAGGAGAGAAGCAGCTTAGAACGAATGGGAAATTAATACAATAATACAATAATACAATAGCAGAGTTGGAAGGGACCTTGGATGTCTTCTAGTCCAACCCCCTGCCTAGGCAGGAAACCCTATACCATTTTAGACAAATGGCTCTCCAACATCTTGTTAAAGACTTCCAGGGTTGGGGCATTCACAACTTCTGGAGGCAACTTCTGTTCCACTGATTAATTGTTCTCTCAGGAAATTTCTCCTCAGTTCTAAGTTGCTTCTCTCCTTGATGAGTTTCCACCCATTGCTTCTTGTTCTACCCTCAGGTGCCTTGGAGAATAGGTTGACTCCCTCTTCTTTGTGGCAACCCCTGAGATATTGGAACACTGCTATCATGTCTCCCCTGGTCCTTCTTTTCATTAAACTCGACATACCCAGTTCCTGCGACCATTCTTCATATGTTTCAGCCTCCAGTCTCCTAATCATCTTTGTTGCTCTTCTCTGCACTCTTTCTAGAGCCTCCACATCTTTTCTACATCATGGCGACCAAAACTGAATGCAGTATTCCAATTGTGGCCTTACCAAGGCCTTATAAAGTGGTATTAACCCTTCACGTGATCTTGATTCTATCCCTCTATTTATGCAGCCTAGAACTGTGTTGGCTTTTTTGGCAGCTGTTGCCAAAAAATTTCCTGACAGTTAAGAACAATTAATCAGTGGAACAACTTGAGTCCAGAAGTTGTGAATGCTCTAACACTGGAAGTTTTTTTTTATATTGAAAAAGTTTTATTGGGTTTTTACAATTTTTCAAAGGGTGGGGTAAGGGTTACAGAAAACATTTTGAGAACTTTCACGTCGGGATCATTGGCCCTTCCCGGGCTTCATAATAAAACATTGGTAAAACATTTATCAAAAATACTACAAGGCTAAGATAAGTGCATACATCATAAATTCCCAATTCTCTGCTGACAGTCATGTATAAACATCCCGGTACAAAAGGATTAAAACATGTTAATAATAATAAAAAAAAGCAAGCAAAGTCATTTTTTGGATCTAAGTCTCTTGGGAATTGTATCTTCTTTTTCTCCCCCCTGGCCCCCAGCGGGCGGGGCCGTGGCCCCCCCTGCCCCCCCTGGATCTTCCCCCAAGGCAGAGGAATGTTTTTTAAGAAAGGCTTCCGCCTCAACAACTGTTTTAATCCTTACTCTTCCTCCTTCCCAGAACACCAGCATCCCTTCGGGCATCGCCCACTTGAACCAAATCCCGTGGTCAAACAATTTTTTGGATAAGAAGGAAAATTTCCTTAATAATAATAATAATAATAATAATTTAATTTATAATCCGCTCTCTCTCCCAGAAGGGACTCGAGGCGGGGCACAGGGAATTTAAAATACATATAAAATACAAACAGTATACAATAATAAAATGAAATTAAACTAACCCTGCGCTAAAATCCCATATTAAAACTAACCCCAATCTAAAAAGAGACTACCCTAGGCCGGCCAAGCGAAACAGATGTGTCTTTAATTTTAGGCGGAAGGAGCGGAGGTCCGTGGTTGTCCTGATATCGGGGGGAAGGTCGTTCCAGAGGGCTGGGCCCGCCACAGAGAAGGCCCTTCCCCTGGGCGTCACCCGCTGACAAAGTCTAGTGGACGGCACCCGGAGAAGTCCCTCTCTGTGGGAGCGAATCGGCCGTGAGGATGTGTGGGGCAGGATCCGATCCCGCAGATAGCTAGGTCCCGAGCCATGGAGCGCTTTGAAGATGATGACTAACACCTTGAAGCGCACCCGGAAGACGACAGGTAGCCAGTGCAGCTCGCGCAAGAGCGGTGTTACGTGGGTGAACCTAAAGGCTCCCATTATTGCTCGCGCGGCTGCGTTCTGGACCAACTGAAGTCTCCGGGTGCACCTCAAGGGGAGCCCCATGTAGAGAGAGTTGCAATAGTCCAATCGGGATGTCACGAGAGCATGAGTGACTGTGCGAAGGGCGTCCCGATCCAATAGGGGGCGCAACTGGCGTACCAAGCGAACCTGGTAAAACGCCCTCCTGGCCACGGCTGTCACTTGATCTTCCATGGACAGCCGGGTATCCAGGAGGACACCCAAGTTGCGCGCCCCATCCACAGGGGCAAGATGTTCGCCCCCTATGGCCAGCGATGGAGTCAGCTGGTTGAATCGGGCAGCCGGAAACCACAGCCACTCGGTCTTGGTCGGGTTGAGCCTGAGTCCGTTACTTCCCATCCAGATCCGCACGGCTTCCAGGCACTGGCACATCACCGCTACGGCATCGTTGGGGTCGTTTGGGGTAGATATATACAGCTGAGTATCATCAGCGTAGAGATGATACTCTACCCCAAAACCACGGATGATCTCGCCCAGCGGCTTCATGTATGTGTTGAACAGGAGAGGCGAGAGGACCGACCCCTGAGGCACCCCACATGTGAGGGGTCTCGGGGTCGACCTCTGCTCTCCTGTCAACACAAATTGCGATCGGCCAGAGAGGTAGGAGGAGAACCACCGCAAAACGGTGCCTCCCACCCCCAACCCCTCCAGCCGATGCAATAGGATACCATGGTCGATGGTATCGAAAGCCGCCGAGAGGTCTAACAGAACCAGGATGGAGGAGCAACCCCCATCTCTGGCCCTCCAGAGATCATCCACCAACGCGACCAATGCCGTCTCGGTGCTATGCCCGGGCCGAAAGCCGGACTTGCGCGGGTCTAGATA
Source organism: Rhabdophis nuchalis (assembly GCA_039707465.1). Taxonomy (NCBI): domain Eukaryota; kingdom Metazoa; phylum Chordata; class Lepidosauria; order Squamata; family Natricidae; genus Rhabdophis; species Rhabdophis nuchalis. The sequence goes on along the minus strand of CM077647.1, from coordinate 8,035,078 downwards.
ATCAACTTCCTCCAGATGACGGGGAAACTGTTGTGCCACCACACTCTCAACAACCTTCGCCAGGAAGGGAAGGTTGGAGACTGGACGATAGTTGGTTAATAAAGCTGGATCCAAAGAGGGCTTCTTGAGGAGGGGCCTCACCATGGCCTCTTTTAGGGAGGCAGGCAAGGAACCCTCACTCAAGGATGCGTTGATAACCTCTTGGAGCCAGCCTCGTGTCACCTCCCAGGATGCCAGTACAAGCCAGGAGGGACACGGGTCCAATAAACATGTGGTGGCTCGCAGTCGCCCACGTAACCTGTCCATATCCTTGGAAGTAACGGAGTCAAACTCCTCCCAAACAAGATCCCCCTCGTGGCAATCCACTGGACCAGCAATGGGGGCTAACTCATTCTGTATCTGAGCGATTTTCTCCTGCAGATAAGACACAAATTCCTCTGCTCTACCCTGTAAGGGGGCTTCCCGCACCCTCTGTTGAAGGAGGGTACGGGTCACCCTAAACAGGGCGGCAGGGCGGTTATCTGCGGATGCTATGAGAGTGGCGCAATGATGGCGTTTGGCCACTCTCAGCGCCACAATGTAAGTCCGTAAATGGGCTCTTACCTGTGTCCGGTCAGATTCAGAGCGGGTAGACCTCCATCTTCTCTCTAGGCATCTCTTGTGGCGTTTCATCACCCTCAGCTCCTCGGTAAACCAAGGAGCCAGGGTGGCTCGCCGCCGCAAGAGAGGCTGCAAGGGCGCGACCCGATCCAAGGCTCCCGTGGTCGCAGTATTCCATGCGGCCACGAGGTCCTCCATCGGGGCGCGGGTCAGGGGTACAGGAAGTGGCCCAAGCGCCGCTTGGAACCCATCTGGGTCCATCAGGCGCCTGGGGCGGAACCAGATTGGTAACTCAGGTTCCACCTCCCTGCGGAGGGGAGTAGCGGTCGGAAAGTCAAGCCGGAGAAGTGAGTGGTCTGTCCATGACAAGGGTGTGATGACTATATCCCCTATACCCAGATCACTCTTTCATTGGCCTGAGACAAAGATGAGATCCGGTGTATGTCCACCCTCGTGCGTGGGGCCTTGAATTACTTGGGTCAGGTCCATGGCCGTCATGGAAGCCATGAACTCCCGAGCTACCCCGGATGATTCGCCCACCGATGGCAGGTTAAAGTCCCCCATGACTAAAAGTCTGGGGGTCTCAACTGCCACCGTAGCGATCACCTCTAGGAGCTCGGGCAGGGCTGCTGCTACATAGCGGGGAGCCAGGTATACAACCAGCAAGCCCAACTGCCTCCCTAGGCCCCACTTCACGCAGAGGGACTCACAACCGGTGGTCTGTGGCACAACAGTCTCTCTCGGCTCAAGACCTTCCTTAACAATGACCGCTACCCCATCACCCCTGCCTAGGGCCCGGGGCTGATGAAAAGCGCGGTAGCCTGGTGGGCACATTTCAACGAGGGGGAGTCCTCCCTCGTGGCCCAACCAGGTCTCCGCAATTCCAGCCAGGTCCGGCTCCCCCTCTGACACCAGGTCATTAATGAGGGGGGCTTTGTTGACAACGGACCTGGCGTTGCAAAACATCAGCCGCAGGCCCTGGCTCTGTACTCCCTGACCACCTAGCCTGCGGGGGTTGTGGCAACTGACCGTTTGTAACCAACGGCTACGTGCCTCCAACCGGGAGGATGGAACTTGTCTCCCCTCGGACCTGCCCCTCCCCACGACCCTCTGGATGGGGAAGCCCTCCACCGGAATGACTTGTGTTTCCCCCCTCTTGCCGGATCCTTCCGCTTCCCTCCGCCAACTGCTGGTCCGGCCCTTTCTTTCCTTTTTTCCCTCTGTCTCTCCCTGTCTGTGCCCACCCACCTCCCTGGTACCCCCTAAAAAACCCACCCCAGAACCTCTTAAAAACCGAGTTAAAAAGCCCCCTAAAAAACCCCTCAGTTTCCTTTTCCGCCACCTCTCAAGATTAAGAAATCCATCATCAAGGTGGGCCCTCGTTAGAGCAGAGGGCCAAACCTGCGAGAGGGGGGACTCTCGCAGGGCGCGGAGGTCAGCTGCCGAATAGATAGCAAGTTCATAATTAATTCCGGAGAGGAGAGCTGCCATAAGAAAATAGCCACAGCCCATAGTCATATTTAGGTACAGTGGCACTGTTGGTAAGCCACTAGCCAGTCACTATAGTTTTTTTTTTTTTAAAGTGCTTGTGTGCGTTGCAAAGCCCGATGGACCAAGGCATATCAGATGGTTACAGCAGGGAGGCAAAAGTCATGATGGTATTGATGGTATTGAGGGGAGAGGACTGGCGATGAGGAGGAAAATCAAGACAAGCAGCAAGGTGTAAACAGTGACAACAATACATAGTAACACAGTCCGTCAACAGAAATATAGTCCAAAGCAAAATCAGGCTGAACATAAATTGATTGGTAGATTTGAATCTAAAGATAATCCATAGTTCATAAATTTGAGTTTGAAAATAGTCCATATTTTATTTATTTGAGTTTGAAAATTGTCCATAATTTGTCCATAGTTTGTGAATTTGAGTTTGAAGATAATCCATAGTTTGTGAATTTGAGTTTGAAAATAATCCATAGTTTGTAAATTTGGGTTGAAAATAGTCCATAATTTATAAGTTTGAGTTTAGAGATAGTCCATAATTTATATTAATTGATGAGGTAAAATAGTTGATAAAGTAAAATAGTTGATAAGGTAAAAGCGGCGGCAGCAAAGATTTCACACCTCACACCTGGCCGCTCCCAGATCAAACAGTCAGCATGGTGGAAGGGAACGCGAACCAGAGCCCATGCACCAAACTAAACGCCAGCCGTTTTCCAAAAAATGAAAATAAACACAATAAACACAAAGCCAGCAAATACTAGCAAAACAAAAACGAGCAGCAGTAAAACAAAATCGTATAATCCAAGACAATCCGACAGCGCCATACCAGAGACCACGGGGAACTCAGATGTAGTCAGCGTAAAATCGCAGAAGTAACGCCGGCAGCAGCAGCGGCAATGCCGACTGCATAAGCCATGATGTTAGGACGTTTCCAACGCTGAGAGAAGCCCGTCGCTCACCGTCTCTCCCAAGCGGCTCCCTGGGTGCTCTGCACATCATTGGCATCCCGAGATGTTCCTACAACCTCCCATACAGGTTGGAAGCTCCACCACTGGAGTTTATCGAGGCTGTGGGTGGGCAGCGTCTCCCCCCCTTCTCATCTCTCTAATCTTTTTTGGGATCTGCTTCAAGATGACGACTTCCTTTTGTTGGTAAATTAACGGTCCCCCTCTCTGCGCCTTCAAAATTCCCTCTCTGGTTGACCTTCTAACAAATTTGATATGTATCTCTCTGGGTACTTCATTTATCCTGGCATATGCAGAATTTATTCTGTAAACTAGGTCAATGTCCCCCCTGATCTCATCTTTAGGTTTATGTAAATAATCTGCTAAAATTGTACTCATGAGTTCAGGGAGACATTCACCAGGTTCCTCAGAAATGTTCTGAAATCTTAAAAAATATGACATCCTTTCAAAATCCATCCTAGCCATATGCCCAGTTAGTTCTCCAACCTCACTGTTAACATTTTTAAGCTCTCCCTTTGCCCCAGCCAGCTCCCCTTCCAACTCTTCAGTCTTCTGTGTGTTCTCCAGCACTTGCTTCCGTGTTTCCAGAAGTTCCTTCTTAAAGTTGCTGTTATCTTCTCTCAAAGCCTTAATTTCTTGCACCAAAGTTTGTAACACAGATTCCAAAGATGACATTCTTTGTTCCAAACCTGCCAATTCTGATTTTTGTGCCATGGTAAAGTCAGTGTCACTAAAATGGTGTTTTTTGGGTGGGGCCGTTGAGGCAAATCAGGAGATGAAAGTTCAAATCTGGGTTGTAAAAAGTTCAGGAACCAGAAGAGAAACACTTTTCCAAATCAATAATTATAATAAAGAAGGCACTCCAGGGAAGGAATCAATTAATCCAGAAATTTCTTCATTAATAGCCAGAGGGAGTCCAGATCACAAAGAGATGTTGGTAATTTTCCATAAATAAAATAGTCATTCAGGAACAAAGGGAGCCATCTTCCACCGCCCAGACTGAGAGACAACAGGAGAAAATAACAAAAAAAGAAATTGTTTCAAGCCAACCGGACTTCGATACATTGTGGGGGAAAAAACAAGCCGCAAAACCACTTTCACTTGCTTTCACTTGTTTCCAGGCAATCCACATAGAAAACGTCCGCTTCCTCGCAACGAGGAGCCATTTCTAAGCGCCGCTTTAAATCCGAGGGGGGTTTTAACAAACAAACACCCCCCTCCAAGCTCTTTAATCCAGGCTGTCAGCAGAAATAAAGTCAAAATCACTCACTCTTCACCTCGCAGCCAAAGCCCCGGGAGAGCCTTCCGACCTGAACATCCAGCTCTCTCCAAATTCACCATGAGTTGCCGTTCTCCAATGGCGAAGGGGAAACCCCCCGCAGCATGCCCTTCTTCGCCTAGGCTGAAGACAAGGGCCGTTTCCCCGCTGCCGCAGGGGTAAACTGACCCAGGCAGGCCAGCCCTACGGGAGACCCCCAAAAAGGGGTGTCTCGCCCCCGTGGGGGGGCAGAAAAAGGAACAAAGCGGCGGACGAGTCCAGGACCCGTCCGTCACCGCTGGAAGGCGGAAGCGGAAGTCAACACTGGAAGTTTTAAAGAAGATGTTGGATAGCCATTTGTCTGAAGTGGTGTAAGGTTTCCTGCCTAGTCAGGGAGTTGGACTAGAAGACCTCCGAGGTCCCTTCGAACTCTATTATTCTGTTCTGTTCTGTCTTCACCAAAAGATAATCTTTTTCATTTTGGCTAAAACAAAAGGCCATGCTCACCTTTGTAGCAGCATGATGGCGCAGAGTTGGGAAGAGTGGACCTAAGGCTGAAATGTATGTTTTAGAGTTCAGTGTTTCGGAACCTCAACAATTTCACGATGTCCTGGCTGGGGAAATCCTGGGAGTTGAAGCCCCACACATCTTAAAAGTTATTAAGCTTGAGAAATACCATGAGAGATTTCAATATAATGAAGTTCACTTTACAGGTGGTCCTCAGTTTACAATCACAACTGAGCCCCAAATTTCTGTTTGCAAGCAAGCAGTTCTTAAGTGAACCTTGCCACATTTTACGGCCTTCTTGCCACAGCTCTTGAATCACTGCAGCTGTTAATAATTTAACAGTTATTATTTTTTCTTTTTCTTTTTTTTTTATATGGTCTTTTTATATCCTTGTAATCTGCCTTGAATCACCACGTGTAAGTAAGCAGCAATATAAAATTTCTAAATAAGTAAATAAACAAATAAGTAAGTAAGTAAGTAAATAAATAAATAAACTTGCTTGTTGAGTGAATCTGGCTTTCCCTACTGTCTTTGCTTTCAAGGAAGGTTGCAAAAGGGGACCCTGCCATCGTCACAAATATGAACCAGTTGCCAAGTGCTTGACATGCAGCAATCCTGATAATTCTCTTGACTGTCTTTTTTCTTCTTCTTCATTTCAGTGATTCCCAGTCAGTACCAATCTTCCTATCAAACCCTCCTGCAGTGGTGTTTACGGAATATGAAGTTGGCCAAGTTTATGAGGTAAGAGCAAGTCAGGAGAATTTCTGACATCTGCCTGGCCTCTTAACTTGCTGTTCTTCAACTGCATCATTCTTTCATTTCTCAATAAAGGGGTACTTTTAATTTAATACATGTAGTCCTTGACTTATGACTGGTCACTTAGCAATCTGTTCAAGTCTCAGTGGACCCTGTAAAGGTGCTTAAGATTCCAATGTTCAGACAGCCCCCCCTCCCCCCGTGGTCATCTGAGTGCATTTATGGTCATTTGCTGCACCCTGTGGTCATATGACTGTGTTTTTGCTGGAGCTGGGCATTTATTTCTGGTTTCCAGCAAAAGCCACCCCATAATGAACAATGACTGTGGCTCTCAGGCACAAGAAAAGTTGTAAAATTGTGTTTGTCACATGGTGACCGCTTTATGTCTACGACAATTTATAAATGCAATTCTCAGGCTCAATTACGACCTTAAGTCAAGGACTACCTATAAATCAAACCTATGAACTCTTCTCTCCTTCAAGGATAGATACATCACTGGAAGTTTGTTGGGTTTTTTGAGATATTTTTTTAATTCTCTTACCATTTTAATGTTTATTTCAGAGCACCTGGTATGCCCAAATATGGGAGGAAGGGAGCTTACTGCTATGATGAGAGCTAAATAGCTCGAAATAGATCTATCATAGTCTCCCTTTATTTATTTATCTATCAGTACAAATGCATACCATTTTAAGTATACATTCACACAGTTGTTATTATTCTATACATTTATCATTCTTATACATTTATTATTTCATTTTATAGGTTATAATGTACAGTTTGGGTTGCTTTATTTACCATCCCTTCTTCCTGTTGTAACACCACCTCGTTTTCCCTTTCTTTTCTCACTCCTTCCCTTCTCTACTTTCTTCCTTCTTCCTCTCCTTCTCCTTCCTTCTTCCCTTGCCTTTCTCACACTCCTCCTCTTCCTACCCTCTCTCCTTCTCTTCCTCTCCCTTCCATCCTCCTCTCCTTGCCTCTTTTTTCTTTCCCCATCTTTCTTTCATGTTCTCCTTTCTTTCTTTCTTTCTTTCTTTCTTTCTTTCTTTCTTTCTTTCTTTCTTTCTTTCTTTCTTTCTTTCTTTCTTTCTTTCTTTCTTTTTTTCTTTCTTTCTTTCTTTCTTTCTTTCCTATTATTGTAGGTGTCTCTTTCCGGCCTCAGTTTATATTTCCTTGGGATGGTATTTCTGGAAACCCAAATATACTTTGATATAATTTCTTCTTCCCTTCCCTTCGCTAATCTATCCTAGATATATTTTCCTCCCCTTTATATCTCACTTTTTGGCTGTATACTTATATATTTAATATTTTCTTTTCTGTTTTCCCCTTCTTTTGCCCCCTGGAGGTTTTTGAGAAGAGACTGGATTGTCACTTGTCTGAAATGCCATAGGTCAGTGATGGCAAACCTTTTTGGCACTGAGTGCCGAAAAGGAAGTCGGTGCACAGCCAGCTGGTTTTTGGTTACTGGTGCACATGAGAGTGCGATGATCAGTTGGCAGGCGCACATGGGCACAATGGAAACCGGAAGATCAGCTCTTCCAGTTCCCGGCACTGCTGCGCACACAATGGACAGGTGATCATTGCACATGCATGCGTGCCAAAACCCGGAAGAAGAACGGGTGATGCCATGCGTGGCAGCTGACATGGCTCTGCATGCCACTTCGAGCACACGTGCCATAGATTCACCGTCACGGGACTAGAAGACCTGCAAGGTTCCTTCCAGCTCAATTATGATTCTAATATCACAGTCAATCTTTTCACAATCAAGGGCCCCTTCTAAATGCTTTGTAAATTTGAAGGCAATTGCAGTAATAACAGTGGCAAAAATGTTCTGACTATTTTGAGCAGGAGGATATTTGTGGGACTTTTAAGGATACAAATGGGCTGTGATTGGCTTGCAGACCCTGGACATATCCATTCCCATTTACTTTTGCCTTCCCTTTATCCCCCAATTCTTAAAAAATCAATCATTTTTGGTGCTGAATATTGTCATTATGCTTTGGGGGCTATTCTTTGGATCACTAGCTGACTGGAGGAGCTGCACTGGCTCTGACCTTTCTTTCTTGGTAGATGACGGTAGAGTTACAGAACATGACCTCCACATCCCAAAGCGTCAGAATTATTCCTCCAACTACAGCTGCCTTCTCGGTGGTGATAGGTGAGTTGTTGCCCAATGCTGTGATGTCAGTTTCTAATCAGATGGGTTTTGGAAAAAGTTGGTTTCCATGGATTTCTTCCAAAGGATGGAAATGGTCTCAAAACAATGTTACAGCAGGTGGCAGCACCTGACTATTCTTGAAACATAGGTAAGCAGAGTCAGATCTGATGAATATATTCTATTTATTTATTTATTTATATTATTATTGTTACAAAGCAGTGAACATAGCCAACACACCTTCCTCTTACTTTCCCAAAGCAATAACCCCGTGAATTGGGTTGGGGAGAGAGGGAGAGGGAAAGGAGAGAGACTAGCCTAAGATCACTGATTAGGCTTTCATGCCTAAGGCTGGACTAGAACTCATAGTCTTCCACTTTCTAGTTTGTTGTCTTAACCAACTAGACCAAAATGGTTGGGACAACACTCAAGGAATCTCAGGATGACAAAATAGAGCAGGGGTTCCCAACTGGCGGGGGGTAGTGGTGCTCGACAATATTTCAGGTGGTGCAAGAACCTGGTTTTAGAAGTTACAAAATTATAGTGTATATGTATAATTATATGCATATAATTTATCAGTGTTTGTTGCAACAATCACATCTAGAAAGCACACGACAGGTAACTGATTCAGCAGGATTCATTAACTTCTCTTTATATATAACACATGAAGTAAGTATATAATATCAAAAGCAGGTTTTTCCAACAGGGTAGTAAATACAAGCAAACACAGGCAGAGGAGAGAACAGTTTCAGTTTCAGTTCAGAACAGCAGACCAGTTTTGAGCTCCGCACAGACTCCAAGCTTTAGTACAGAACAGTTAAGCTAAGCCATGCCCAGGCTCCTTGCTGTCTCCTTGTTGCTCACACAGCAAATACTGTGTAAGCTTCCAAACAGTCCCCATTGGCTGACCTAGTTGCTATGCCTATTCATTGGCTGACCTCATTACCATGTCTTCCAGGTTATGAACTCTCATACACTGACATAATTATTTATTTTTTAAAGGGGTGCGAGAGTAGATCAGAATCATTCTTAGGATGGGGGGGTATAGAAAAGATTGGGAACCCTTGGAAGAGAGTATAGATAGCCTTTGAGTTACAGCCATAAAGGAGCTTGCACATTATGAACATAAATTGTGATTGTCATAAGTGGGGCTGGTCATGTGGCTGATTTCTTCTATCTTGGGGCTGTGTAATCACTTCTCCCAGTTGCTCCTTAATGGCTCACTTCCTCTAAGGCCAGTTTGAAAATCCTTTACCCCCTGGGAGAGAGCTAGTGTGCCTTATACATCTACCAGGTTCACACACGCTCCTAAGCCATTTTTAAGCATGGCTTATTAAATAAACCATAATTGTCTGGTTTCAATCATCCAGCTAAATCAAATCAGATCAGATTATTTTATCATAATATGATTGCAAAATCTACAGGGCACTATATTAATGGTGACAGACCATCCTGGCCTTCATAAAAGTCATGAAGACTGTTTTTTTCAACCCCCCTTGAGTGTGGGCCTGGGTTGATTGACTTTAATTCTCTTTCATATGATGTTATGAAATAGGGTTACAAGTCATGATTTTGTGAACCCCTTTTTATGGTTATGTTATTCTCCAACATGGTCTGACTTTTATCGCGTTTCTGTTTTTATTCTGTTTCTTACAAATACGTATGCAATTAGATACATATACAGACAGTCCTCACTGTCTGGGTCCTAACAAGGAGAAGGGCGGGGTATAAATTTAATAAAAATAAATAAACCACAATTTAGACCAGAATTTCCATTGCTAAGCAAGGCAGTTATTAAGTGAGTTTTGCCCCATTTTATTACCTTCTTTTGCCACAGCTACTAAGTGAATCCTATGTTTATTAAGCAAATCTGGCTTCCCTCATTGACTTTGTAACTTTGAACTGTTGCTAAATGAATGGTTGTAAGTGGAGGACTATCCGTATACTATTATAAAGAATTCCCACCATTGTGGTGTTATGTGACAAGCGCAAGCAACCCATACAGTCAGAATCTCTATATATATAAAAGGCAAATGCCACTTACTCATCACAAAATCTCCAGAACCGTAAAGCCTACAAACTTGAAATTTGGCACATATATTCCTCTTGGCTCCTAGGTGGTCGCTAAGAAAGGATTTTTCGAAATAACCATCAGATCATTAGTATTTCTTATACAGTAATTAACCCGCTCTGATGCTAAGGAGTTCTACTTCCCCTCCCCACCTGAAAAGAATTCTGTTCCAACTGCCAGTTGCCTTATATTAATACGCTCTGATGCTAAGGAGTTAGATATTGTATTCCCCCCGCCCCATCTGAAAAGAACTCTGTTCCAACTGCCAGTTGTCTTATATTAATACACTCTGATGCTAAGGAGTTCTACTCCCCCTCCCCACATGAAAAGAACTCTGTTCCAACTGCCAGTTGCCTCACATTCCGTTTCCTTAGTTCAAACTGGCAGACATTCCACTCCTTCACTCAGGAGCGGTCTGGGTCTCCTTACAGTAATAAACGTCAGTACTAAACCTCACCAAAATGTCTACGCCTTCCACTTCTGGAACTGCTTCCGGACTCAAGGTGGCGGGAGTGATATTCCCTTATGTGTTTCAATCCTCGACCACCACTGAGCCATCGTGTTGAACCGGAGTGAACCGGATTTCTCCTGCATTGCCGAATCACATAGTTTCATCGTGAAGCACGGGTATCCAGCTAGTTTCCTAACAAAAGACCTTCCTTTCCAGGGAAGTTTCCAGGTGAAGGTGGACTCGTTGCCCCTGGGATGAGCTGCTTCTACATCATCCAGTTTATTCCTGAATATCTTGCAGATTATGATGATTATATACTGGTGGAATCGCAGGCAGCCTATCCGCTCCTGGTCCCTCTGCAAGGCAGAAGGCCGCCTCCCGTCTTAACACGTGAGCTGATTAAGTGACAATCACCCAAGGGGGAGTTTCTCTTTTAGCGCTCTGCTTTTCAACTTATTAAAGGTTTTATTAGCGAAATGCCTCCTCAACCTAATAATGAAAAGTCAGTGCAGGTAGTCCTCAACTATCAATTGAGCCCAACGCTTCTGTTGCTAAATGAGGCAGTCGTTCAGTGAGCTTTGCACCATTTTACAGCCATTCTTCCCACCATTGTTAAGTGAATCTCTGCACTTGCTAAGTTAGTAGCACGGTTGTTAAGTGAATCTGGCATCCCCATTGACGTGGCTTGTCAGAAGGTCACAAAAGGGGATCACATGACCCTGGGGCACTGCCACCGTCATAAATATGAGTCAGTTGCCAGATGTCATGATCTTACGACCATGGGGATGCTGCAAACGTTTTAAGTGTGGGAAATGGTCATACGTCACTTTTTTTCCAGTGCTGTCGTAACATTGAATGGCCACTGTAGTTGTAAGGCAAGGATTACCAATAATGATGTCATGAAAACATTCAATGTATAAGATTAGGCCAAAGGTCTAGCATCTGTGACCAGCCATCTTTAGATATCTGTGCCTGCTTCATCTTTAAGCATGCAGTGTTCTGACCGAAGCTTCCCAAGAGCGTGACACAAACTCCTTGTCCCGATAAAATTGTCCCTTTTTATTAATTGATTGTGAATTCTGCTCATCCACATCCAGCAAAGTCTTTCAAGGGAGGATTTACAGTCACAGACCTCATCTGGCTTGGAGAGCTGCCAGGCCGAGATCTGCAAAACCTGGCAAGGAGTCTCGAAGAGTCACGAACCAATGAAGCAAACTAACCGTCTCCTACAAACTCCTTTTGCTCCTCTTTTGTTTCCTCTGGGAGGGGCCATTCACCGCCCCACCCATGGCTTTACTCCCAAGTTGACCCCTGTTCTTTAGCTGTTCCCTTTGTCTAGCAACTCTGCACATGCACACACTGGGAACAGGCTCCAGCTGTTCACCTGCCTCACTGATGTCTGACTCTGAAGGCAGCTGATAGCTGTCAGATGGCCCTGGCCCCCTCTCTGCCTCCAACACAGAGCCCTCCTCAGAGCCTTCCCAAGACTCCAGGACTGGCCCATATTCCTCCCCAATCTCCCTACGGTCCAAATCTGCTGCCAGCCATAACAGGCAGCTTCCACCTAGCCTCACAGCTAGAGACTTGAGAATAGCCATAAAAGAATATTTGTAGCTCATGGTTGACATGAGGGATCCTTGGTGCTTCAGTTGAGGGAAATGAAACTTCTGCAAGAAAACAAGCAAGCTCAGAGAGCCCCACGGACCCCTCATTCGAGGACAGAAACCTGCAGGGCCTTGTCTCCCCCAGGTCATTTCCTTCTTACCCTTCCTATCTCCTGTGTACTGTGGAAGCTGCTCTTCCAGATTCATTCACCATTTTCGGCTTTAAATAATCAAAATGTGATTCTCACCCATGTTTGCGTTTGCTACTTTTTCATCTGTCCTTCTTTCAGTGCCACACATCCTGGATTGTGGAGCCTGCTTGGTGGGCGGAGTAAAATTTGTAGAGTTTGAGTGCAAAAACGAAGGGCTCAGTGTTGGAAAGTTTTGCATCATGCCCAAGGACATGTGGCCCCCACCTAACTTTCGGGTAAGTGTTACAGAACCCAAGGCTCTTTCCTTATCGCATCGGTTCTATTGAACAAGAACCAAAAGGGGAAGATTTCTGGCAACCAGGGGGCCACATAGGTTGGTATTCTGGGTTTCTGAGGGACCAGAAGGGATGTGGCTATGGATAGTCCTTGACTTTAAGATATCTCTTTTTGAATATCCACCACTTTTGAATATCTTCCACTTTGTCCACTGCAGTGGCCAGATGAATTCATCCCTTGGTTGGTGGATTCCCCTGATTCATTAGCTTCCTGTTCCAGTTTAAAAAAAACAAAAACTTGGAGTTTTAGATCCTGGAGTATAGATGGTGAAAGTGCAGAACTTTTGCCAATTTCACTTGGTTAAAAAAAAGTATGCAAGGCGGGACAGCTCCATCTTTTCTCGCCGCTTCTCTGTGAACCTCAGCGTTCACCATGTGCAGAGAAGAGCAATAAAGATAGCTATTTCTTGTTGTTATTGAGGGGCTGCCACAAAGAAGAGGGGTCAGCTTATTTTCCAAACCACCTTTGGGCAGGACAAGAAGCAATGGACTAATGAAGGAGAGAAGCAGCCTAGAACTAAGGAGAAACTTCCTCACAATGGGAATAATCAGTGGAATAACTTGCCTCCAGAGGTTCTGGATGCTCCATCGCTGGAGATTTTTAAGAAGAGATCAGACAGCCATTTGACAGGGATATTATAAGGTCTTCTGCCTTGATCTTCTATGTTCTTATTTTAAAAAAATGAGGGCTGTGAAAAGCAGGAACTAGGGGCCAAAAGGGAAGGGGGTGTTGTATGTCAGTGCATAGGAGCAAATTGGTGAGTATGGGTTTTCCTAAAATAAAATAAATTGCATCCCTGTCTCAGTCCAAAAAGTCAGGTTTTTTGAGGAATAGCAGAAGCAGCCACAGTGGCCCAGTGGTTAGAGTGCATCCTGCAGGCTACTTCTGCTGTCTGCAATTTGGCAGTTCAAATCTCACCAGGCACAAGGTTGACTCATCCTTCCATCCTTCCGAGGTGGGTAAAACGAGGGCCCAGATTGTTGGGGGCAATAGGCTGACCTGCAAAACTGCTTAGAGAGGCCTGTAAAAGCCCTGTGAAGTGGTATATAAGTCTTAGTGCTATTGCTAATAGACGATTGGAAGCTGCCTGGGTTGAATAGTAGGAAGAATTCATCCCTTCGGAAAACAGAGTCTCTCCTTCTCCTGGGGCAAACTGGTCATGCGAATCAGCTCCTAATTGGATTCATTTTCTCTCTCTCTTGATTTGAAGTCTGTCGCCACTATGGGTTATGTGGAGCAGTATCCATTTGGGATTTGTCCGGCTGTCTTCGAGCTTGTTCCGGGTCAGTCTATCTCAATTGAGGTCAGTTCCTGGCAATATCACTCATGCTTCCGACCTACTTGGCAAACTTAGTAATGCCATTTTCGTTTTATTTTAATGTCAGTTATTCTAAAGCAGGATGTAGCCAATGCCCACTTCATTTGACTAGGGAATTTATATTAGGGTCAGCTGCTTTCAAAGTCCCAGGGGGATTTTATGTAGAACTGTTATCAGATAGTTATTTTTTTTTTGTTTAGTTATTTGTATCCTCCTGCCTTCGTTATTTTCACCAACAGATCAAGCTAGTGAACATGGGACTAAAATGGGACTAGAACTTATGGTCGAGCCTGGTGCCTTAACCACTACAGCCTAGTGGTAGTCAACCTGGTCCCTACCGCCCACTAGTGGGCGCTCCAGCTTTCATGGTGGGCGGTAGGGGTTTTGTCCGATACTGAAGCACTTTCCTTTTTTAAAATTTAATTGACTTCCCTATAAATCACCATTACTGTGGAATCGGTGGGCAGTTAGAAAATTTGACTACTAACAGAGATACAAAAGTGAGCGGTAGGTATAAAAAGGTTGACTACCCCGGATCGATCTATCTATCTATCTATCTATCTATCTATCTATCTATCTATCTATCTATCTATCTATCTATCTATCTATCTATCTATCTATCTATCTTTCTATCTATCTATCTCTGTCCATCCATTCACCCATATCATCTATCCATCCATCCATCTATCATCTACATCTACTGTATATCTAACTCCCATCTATATATTTATAGGTCCACCCATCTATCCAACCAATCTACTCAACTATCTAATCTATATTTTCTATCTATCTATCTATCTATCTATCTATCTATCTATCTATCTATCTATCTATCTATCTATCTATCTCTGTCTATCCATCCATCCACCCATATCATGTATTCATCCATCCATCATCTACATCAGTAGTAATTAACCTGGTCCCTACAGCCCACTAGTGGGCGTTCCAGCTTTCATGGTAGGCGGTAGGGGTTTTGTCCGATATTGAAGAAACTTTCATTTTTTTAAATTTAATTGACTTCCCTACTTTATAAATCACCATTACTATGGAACCGGTGGGCAGTTAGAAAATTTGACTACTAACAGATACAAAAGTGGGCGGTAGGTATAAAACGGTTGACTACCCCTGCACTAGACCAAATTTTATAGCGAGTTATAGTGAGTGTGCTTTGTTCACAGTTCATTCTCACACTGAAAGATAATAAAAGTTTCACAGCATCACGATTTTCTCAGATCTTTCAAGTACAGGTAGTCCTCGACTTACAACTGTTCATTTAGTGACTGTTCAAAGTTACAATGGTGCTGAAAAATGTTACTTATGATTGTTTTTCACAGTTATCGTTTTTGTAGCATCCCATGATAACGTGATCAACATTCAGATGCTTGGCAACTGACTCATACGTATGACTGTTGCTGTGTTTCCAAGGTCATATGATCCCTTTTTGCAACTTTTTGACAAGCAAAGGCAACGGGGAAGCCAAATTCACTTAACAACTGTGTTACTAACTTAGCAACTGCAGTGATTCACTTAACAACTGTGGTAAAAAGGTAGTAAAATTGGGCAAAACTCACTTAACAAATGTCTCACATAGTAACAGAAATTTGGGGCTCAATTGAGGTGGTAAGTCGAGGACTACCTCTATGATATTTTTTTTAAATTATTATTATTTTTCCCATTTCAAAAACATTCATTGACATACATTCTTATAAATACTATTTTAACATTTATCTATTCATCACTAATCTCTATACACATTCTTTCATATATACTGCATGATACAGTTTGGATCGCTTTCTTGCCACCCCGTGTCTCCATCTTATTTTGCAACCTCTATGATATTTTGATTTACAGATGATAAGCAAACGATGAATAAAATAAAAAATAGAAGAAAATAGAAAATGTTCCCCTCTTCTTCTTTTCCATGCTAGAAGTAGTTTTGCTACACTTATTTCTTGATCTTTCTATGATATTAGAAGCTTACCATTAGAAAGAAAATAGCTTAATGCCTCTTGGCTAAAAGAGGAGGAGGAGGAGGAGGAGCAGGAGGGGATACAGGCAGTGGTCAATTAAAAACTATTAACTTAGTGACCATTCAATGTTATTACAGCTCTGAACAAAGAGACTTAATGATCGGTCCTCAAAATTGTGGCACTTGTTGTGATCCGACCTGTTCGCTCCCACAGGGAGGGCCTCCTCAGGGTGCCGTCTGCTGGACAATGCCGGCTGGCGACCCCCAGGGGGAGAGCCCTCTCTGTGGCAGGCCCTGCCCTCTGGAACGACCTGCCCCCTGACCTTCGTACCATCACAGACCTACTCCT
The DNA here is from genome assembly GCA_039707465.1 of Rhabdophis nuchalis. NCBI lineage: Eukaryota > Metazoa > Chordata > Lepidosauria > Squamata > Natricidae > Rhabdophis > Rhabdophis nuchalis. Next base: position 8,019,090 of record CM077647.1, on the reverse strand, counting down.
CTTCCGCCGGACCTTAAAAACATATCGTATTTCATGCGGCTGGCCTAGCATAGTTTTTAACAATATAGTCCCAATTTCGTAACAATTTTATAATTTTTATTTGCTTTTAACCGTAAGTTTTTAGCACAGACTTAGTATTTAATCTATTTTTAATTTTTATATTGTCATTTTGTTTTACCACTTTTTATTCCTCTGTGCACCGCCCTGAGTCCTTCGGGAGATAGGGCGGTATATAAGTGTAAATAATAAATAAATAAATCATACAATTGCAATTTTGGTGCTTGGTTAACAGGCTTGCAATTACAACAATCACAAGGTCCCATTTATCATGTGATCTGTAGGGTCTCCTGCTTGGGTGGGTGGGGGTTGGACTAGATGACCTACAACGTCCCTTCCAACTCTGTTAATCTGCTAACTTCTGATCGCCAATTGCAACCTTCATTGCCAGCGTCTGACAAGCAGAGTAATGGTAAAGCTAGCAGGAGGTCACAAATGGCGATCACGTGATGTCACATTTAACAACCAAGCAGGTTTCACTGAACTGTAAATGGAAGCACTGGAACTGTTATTGTGAGTTGGCGTGGTCACATGACCTTGTACTTTGCGACAATAACCAGATTTTCTGGTCTCAATTACTGTAGTTAACTGAAGACTATCACTCTCCTTGATAGCCAACTCTAAAGCATCAGATTGATAATCTGGGAATTCTGGAATAATGTTTTGAAAGGAGAAATGGTACAGGTAGTCCTCGACTTACAACAGGTCACTTAATGACCATTCAGAATTATAACGGCACAGAAAAAAGTGACTTAGCACCATTTTTCAGACTTATGACCGTTTGCAGCATCCCCATGGTCACATAATTTACATTCACATGCTTGACAATTGACTCACATTTATGACAGTTGCAGTGTCCTGGGGTCATGTGACCCCTTTTGCGGTCTTCTGACAGGCAAAGTCAATGAGGGAAGCCAGATTCATTTAACAACAGTGTTACAAATTTAACAACTGCAGTGATTCACTTAACAGTTGTGTCAAGTAAAGTTGTAAAATGGGGCAAAACTCACTGAACCAATTTCTCCCTTAGCAACATAAATTTTGGGCTTAATTATGGTCATAAGTTGAGAACTACCTGTAGTAAGGACAGTTGCAACAAAATTTATTTATTTAAAAAAAAAACATTTATAGAATAAGAATTAGAAAGGTGTAGCAGCTACAGATTAGTAACTGGGATTCTCAGAGAATTACCAAATACATCCTGGAGGAAATTCATGATAACATTTGCCACTTTTAGTTTCTTAACCTCTTTTTAAAAAATTCTTACAATTACTAGTGTTTTGATGATGCAGAAATGTTCATTTTCAGGTAGTGTTCATGCCCGCTACTGCTGAAATCCTAACAGTGACGTACATCACCGTTTGTGACAACTGCCATATCAACAAGATTACCGTGACAGGTTTGCCACTAACATCTCTTTGTTTTTTTCTGTTAAATCTAAAACGCCTGAGGTTTGGACTAGAGGTTGGACATCAATAATAGTAATAGTAATTTCATTTAGACTTATATACCACTTCACAGTGCTTTACAGCCCTCTATAAGCAGTTGAGAGAGTCAGCCTCTCGCCCCAAACAATCTGGCTCCTCATTTTACCCACCTCGGAAGGATGGAAGGCTGAGTCAACCTTGAGACGGTCAGGATTGAACTCCTGGCTGTGGGCGGAGTCAGCCTGCAATACTGCATTCTAACCACTGCGTCATCACAATTCAAATAAGATCCTTTAACTGCCAACATCAGTTGGAATCCTCCAAGTGTAAATTAACAAAACTACAAGCCAAGCTGAGTAGATTCTTAGAGATTTCATTATTTAACTGTAGCATTAGAGAGACAGGATAATGTGTGAGTAGTCCTTGAGTTATGACCACAACTGAAACCAGAGTTTCCTTTGCTAAGCCAGAGAATTATTAAGAGACTTGTGCTTGATTTTATAACAATTTTCTGCCATATTAAGCAAATCCATTGCGGTTGTTAAGTGAATTTGGATCAATTATCAGGCGATGGGGAGTTCTAGTCTTGCCTTAGGCATGAAAACCAGCTGGGTGACTTTAGCCCCAATCTCTCAAGCCTCACTTGTTGTTGTTAGAAAATAGGAGGAAGGAGAATTAAGTATGTTTGCCACCATTAGCTATTTATCTTCCTCTTCTTTCTTTATATATATGTAAAAATGGCTCTGTGTGTGTATGTGTGCGCGCGCGCATAACTCTGGAATGCCTCGAGCAATTTCAACCAAACTTGGTACAGATTATTTACTCTCTGGAAACAAATACCGTGAGGGTAAGATACCCCTAAGACCCCTCGGGAAGGGTGTTCTGTTAAGATACAGCCTGTTGTGCCTTAAAATGGCTTCTACCATACTGCCTTAAAATGGCTTCTACTGCACAGTGCTGTGGAGTTGCCATGGTAATGGCTTCACAGTATTCCACACAAGGGCTCCCTCTGGTAAAGAGGAAAATCCAACATTAGAAATTGCGGCAATCAGTTAGTAAAAATAATAAAGGCGTGATAACAATCGGATGGATAAGTGGATGGGCCAATTCAGGGTAACTTGATATGGATGAATGTTAAGGAAAGCTTCCTAATGGTAATTGCAGCCTGAAACTAAGACCAGTGACCTGGTGAATGGGTTGAGATCCTCTGGGTGGGATGTATTTAAGCAGAAATTAGCCCACCCTCTGCGGAATAATTTAATCTGAAGTCCCCCAGTAAGGAACTCTCCCACCAATGGTTGGACATGGTGGCTTCTTGTGGCCTCTTTCAACTCCAAGATATTATGATAAATTGCATGGTGAGCTAATCATCTCATCTCTATACCTTTGTGGCAAGATTTTTTTTTTTAAAGACTCTTGTATTCTGTTCATTCCCAGGACTTGGAGAGCTGATAGCGTTGGAATTTTTGTCCGTTTCTGGTGGAGAGAGCATTCCCCTGCCTGGCGAGCTTATAGACATCACCTCGCAGCATCTCGTACGCTTTAAGCCAGTGAACCCACATTCTATGTCGGAGAAAACACTGATTCTGAGAAATATAACGTATGTATGATGCTCACATTGTAGTGCAGGAATGGGGAGATTTGGGCAGGTCCGCAGGATGTGGTAGGGAACAGACCCAGTTGCACTTTCCCCCTTAATTGAAATGAGTGAGATTTAAATCATGACTCATCATCATCATCATCTTCATTTAATGACTCCATAATCCCTTGCGGGGTGGAATCTGGGCAACTGATTGGAGTTTACTGGCCAGATGCCCTTCCTGTCGCCAATGTGGGGTTATATTCAGTACATATATTCTCGTTGTGCCCAGTGGGAGAAATATCTGCCTCTACCTAGGATCGAACTCACAGCCTCCTGATTGTGAGGTGTGAGTTCCACCTCTAGGCCACCACACCACTTAGATTTAAATCATGGCTATCTTCCAATAAATCACACTGATCCACACTGAGAACCAGTTTGGTGTAGTGAAGAAAGTCATTAAGGTTAGAGGCTATGAATTCTAGTTCTGCCTTAGGCATGAAAGCCCACTGCGTGACTTTGGGCCAATCACCAGGAGACTCCGAGTTCTAATTCTGCCTTAGGGACGAAAACTGGTGGGTGGCTTTGGGCCAATCACTAGGAGACTTGAGGCATGAAAATTGGCGGGGCGGCTTTGGATCAATCACCAAGAGATTCTTGAGTTCTAATCCCATCTTTGATATGAGAGCCAGTCTCCCAGATACCACTGGGTGACTTTGGGACAGTCGTTCTCTATCAATTAATTCACCTTGTAGCCATGTTCTTGTGTAGCAATAAGAGGAGGAAAGAGTATTGGGTATATTTGCTACCTCGAGTTCTTTATAACAATAAAAAGGTAGGATTAAAATAATCTAAACAAAATGTTCTGAGTCACTGTGAATATCTTAGTTCATAATTCCCCGTCAAAAGTGGAGCTTGAATTATTTGTTTACAAGCGGTTGCCCGCCCCGCCCCGCCCCACTGAAGTCGTTCTGCAATCTAGGTGGGGGATTACAGGGCCGGGGCCCCAGATTGATGCTGTGCAACGCCAGGTCCGTGGTGAACAAAGCCCCCCTCGTTTACGATCTAGTTTCGGAGGGGGACCCGGACCTGGTGGGTATCACGGAAACCTGGTTGGGTCACGAGGGAGGTGTACCCCTCATGGAAATGTGCCCACCAGGTTACCTGCCGCTGCATCAGCCTAGGGCCCAGGGGAGGGGTGGGGGAGTGGCGGTTATCATTAAGGAAGATCTCAAGCCAAGGGAGGCCACTGTGCCTCAGGTAGTCGGGTGTGAATCCCTGTATGTGAAATGGGGTCGTGGGAGGCAGCTGGGCCTGCTGATTGTGTACCTGGCTCCCCGCTACGTATCAGCGGCCCTGCCCGAGCTCCTCGAGGTCATCGCCGAGGTGGAGACCCCCAGACTTTTAGTCATGGGGGACTTCAACCTGCTATTGCTAGGCGAGTCCTCTGAGGCGGCCCGGGAGTTCATGGCCTCCATGACGGTCATGGACCTGACCCAGGTAATTCAGGCCCCAATGCATACAGGGGGAAACACACTAGACCTAATTTTTACCTCTGGCTAGTGGTTGAGTGATCTAGGAATAGGGGAATTAGTCATCGAACCCCTGTCATGGTCAGATCACTCTCTCCTTCGGCTTGACTTCCCAACCGCTACACTCCACCGCGGGGAGGCGGAACCAGAGATACCAATATGGTTCCGCCCCAGGCGCCTGATAGACCCTGAGAGGTTCCAGATGGAGCTTGGACCGATACCTTTAACCCTAACCCACAGCTCGACCGAAGGCCTAGTGGCTGCATGGAACAGTGCGGCTGCGGGGGCCTTGGATCGAGTCGTGCCCTTGCGGCCTCTCACGTGGCGCTGATCCACCCTGGCCCCTTGGTTTACCAAGGAGCTAAGGGTGATGAAGCGCCGCAAGAGACGCCTAGAGAGCAGATGGAGGACCACTCGCTCCGAATCCGACCGAACACGGGTTAGGTCCCATTTAAGGACCTACCTAGTGGCGATAAGAGTGGCTAAACGCAGCCATCTGGCCACTCTTATCGCATCCGCAGATAACCGCCCTGCCGCCATGTTTCGGGTGACCCACTCCCTTCTCCAACAGGGGTCGCAGGAAACTCCTTTGCAGGGCAGAGCAGAGGAATTTGGAGCTTATCTGCAGGATAAAATCGCTTGAATCCGGGACGACCTGGCCTCCAACCCGATAGATCTGGGCGGACCGTCTGAGGAGGGTCTTGAGACCATTTTATGGGATGAGTTCAACTTTGTTGCTTCCGAAGACATGGACAGGCTGCCGAGACGGCTGAATGCCACCACATGTTTATTGGACCCGTGTCCCTCCTGGCTGGGACTGGCCTCCTGGGAGGTGACACGAGGCTGGCTCCAGGAAATTGTGAACGCTTCCCTGAGTGAGGGGTTCTTGCAGGCCTCCCTTAAAGAGGCGATGGTGAGACCCCTCCTCAAGAAGCCTTCCCTGGACCCAGCATTGTTAACTAATTACCGTCCGGTCTCCAACCTTCACTTTCTGGCAAAGGTTGTAGAGAGTGTGGTGGCACAGCAGTTCTCTCGGCACCTGGAGGAAACTTATCTAGACCCGCGCCAGTCCGGCTTCCGGCCTGGGCACAGCACCGAGACGGCATTGGTTGCTCTGGAGGGCCAGAGATAGTGGTTTCTCCTCTATCCTGGTCCTGTTAGATCTCTCAGCAGCTTTCGATACCATCGACCATGGTATCCTATTGCACCGACTGGAGGGGTTGGGACTGGGGGGCACTGTTTTACAGTGGTTCTCCTCCTACCTCTCCGGTCGGTCGTAATTTGTACTGACAGGAGGGCAGAGGTCGACCTCGAGACCACTCACTTGTGGGGTGCCTCAGGGGTCGGTCCTCTCACCCCTCCTGTTTAACATCTATATGAAGCCACTGGGTGAGATCATCCGTGGTTGTGGGGTAGAGTACCATCTGTACGCTGATGACACTCAGCTGTACATATCTACCCCCAACCACCACAACGATGCCGTCAAGGTGATGTTCCAGTGTCTGGAAGCGGGTCTGGATGGGAAGCAACAAACTTCGGCTCAACCCGTCCAAGACCGAGTGGCTGTGGCTCCCGATGCCCTGGCATGGCCAGCTGATTCCATCGCTGGTCATCGGGGGCGAATCACTGGCCCCCGTGGAAAGGGCCCGCAACTTGGGTATCCTCCTGGATTCGCGGCTGTCCCTGGATGACCAGATGGCGGCCGTGACCAGGGGGGCTTTCTACCAGGTACGCCTGGTACATCAGTTGCGCCCCTTTCTTGACCGGGACACCCTCTGCACAGTCACTCAAGCGCTCCTTACATCCCGCCTAGACTACTGTAACGCTCTCTACATGGGGCTCCCCTTGAGGTGCATCCGGAGGCTCCAGTTAGTACAGAATGCGGCCGTGCGGGGGATTCTGGGAGCATCTCGAAGCTCCCACGTAACACCTCTCCTGCGCGAGCTGCGCTGGCTGCCGGTGGCCTTCTGGGTGCGCTTCAAGGTGCTTGTTACCATCTTCAAATCGCTCCATGGCACGGGGCCTAGTTATTTGCGGGACCGTCTCCTGCCGCATACCTCCCACCGTCCGATCCGCTCCCATAGGGAGGGCCTCCTCAGGGTACCATCCGCCGGTCAATGCCGGCTAGCGGTGCCCAGGGGGAGGGCCTTCTCAGTGACTGGGCCATCCCTCTGGAACGACCTACCCCCCCGAACTTCGGACTATCACAGACCTTCCCCTCTTTCGCCGCTCACTTAAGACTTATCTTTTCCATCAAGCCGGTCTAGCTTAGCCAATGAGTAAATGTATTTTAATTGGGATGTTTTAGCACAGGCTTTTAGTTTAATTTATTTTTAATTATTCTGTATTTATTGTTATTTATCGATTTTAATTCGCTGTGCACCGCCCTGGGTCCATTTCGATGGAGAAGGGTGGTTCTATAAATCTAAATAAATAAATAAATAAATTTGCCCATCTTGTCCCAAAGGTGCTTTTCCGAAAGGTATCTGTTTTTCCTTGAAGACATTTCTCTTCTCATCCAAGAAGCTTCCTCGGCTCTGACTCTAGGCCAGAGGTGTCAAACTCGATTTCATTGAGGGCCGCATCAGGGTTGTATTTGACCTTGGGGGGTGGGGGTGCCCAGCTCAAAGTCACATGTTGGGGGCGCTCTGCCAGCGAAAACAGGCTCCCAAGCTCTATTTCGGCTGCAATGGCCTCCTGCAACTTTCTGCCAGCAAAAAAGGAGCTTGGGAGGGAAGCACGCAGACCTCCCAAACTCCATTTTTCCCTGGCATTGGCACCGCACCCCGTGTGCCAGATCCGGCCCCCGGTCCTTTTGTTTGACACCTCTGCTCTATGCGGCTTATAGCAGTAAAACAGTAAAAACAGAAATGAAAAGAAGTGTAAACATAACGATGGCAAAATATCGTTGAAACAATAAACAGTGAAACAAACAAGGAAAAACGGAATTAAAAGATGGGCAAGTGGAAGCAGGGAATGCCAAAGAAGGAGGTGGCTTTTGCTATCAATCTGATGGCCACCTCCAGTGTGGGTCCCCAGGCCAACTGGTAGAGCCACTTCTTGTGGAAGGATAGAAGGGTGGGGGCCGATCTCACCTTGAACGGTAAAATAGCAGCAGGATTTGCTTTCCAGTTTCCCAAAGTCTTTTTCTTAAAGGCTTAAATAGGTGAAAGGGTTTAATGATCCGGATTTAGACATCCTATATGACAAATGCATGGATGGAGTTCGTTCACTCCAATGTATGACTGGATCTGGTTTTCACTCCATTTAATCTCTTGAGAATTAATTGATTGGATATATTGGTTTCTTTTTTATATTCTCAAAAGAGAGCCACTTTTCCACTGACCCAGGTCATAGTGTTGTGTGAACAAGGCCAAAATGGGGCTCCTTGGATATCCCAAGCCAAATTTCTCCATTGCATTTGATCAGTTTTGATTTTCAGAGAGAATCGTCCATATAACCAAAGAACACAGAAAGCACAAAGAAATCTAGATTATGGCATATCAGGGTGAGGTAAGGTACAGACGCTGTGGCTTGATTTCCATAGAAAACAGAAAACTTCCTGTCTGTTCTCTGCTAGACCAAGTATGGCCCAGCCGATTAAGTTTGACAATGTCCAGATTTCCATGGGGCAAACAGATAGAGGAACAAAAGAGTCCATGGGAACCGTCCCATAATGATTTAACTGATGGCTCTATCTGGACATGCAGTGCCTTGCTTTTAAGACTCTGGTCTCGTACACTGATTGATTAGGGTGTGTTGAAAAGGCATTTGCTGGCAGTTGTCACTGATTTCTTGATTTATTTTAATGATGAATTGCATTGCAACCCACTGCATTTGCAAGGCTGTAGTCCTAGGTGGTTCCCAGAAATAAAATCAACGAAAAACAAAAATAAATATGCACACTAAAGTGAAAATTAGTTACATAATGAAGAAAAATTAGAAGCCAATGTTTTTGTATTTGTGGGAGAGTCATTTCTTTTGATTAAATTACCCTGAAGAATATACAAGCCATCTGCATGAGGGAGAATGCTGGTAGTCCTCAACTTACAACACAATTGAGCCCCAAATTTCTGTTGCTAAGTGAGACAGTTGTTAACGCGGCCGCGCGGGTAATCATGGGAGCCTCTCGGCAATCCCATATAACACCTCTCCTGCGCAAGCTGCACTGGCTGCCTGTGACCTTTTGGGTGCGTTACAAGGTTTTGATGACCATCTTCAAGGTGCTCCATGGCACGGGGCCTAGTTACCTGCGTGACTGTCTGCTGCCCCATACGTCCCTACGTCCGATTCGCTCCCACAGAGAGGGGCTTTTCCGGGTGCCGTCGGTCGGGCAATGCCGGTTGGCGACCCCCAGGGGAAGGGCCTTCTCTGTGGCGGGCCCAGCCCTCTGGAACGATCTACCCCCCGAACTCCGAGTCATCTCTGACCTCCGCCTGTTCCGCCAGCACCTAAAAACGCACTTTTTTCATCTAGCCGGCCTGGCTTGAACTACCCGACTCTGAACTGGCTTTTAGTGATAAATGTTTTAATTTTGGGTTTTTTTAATGAGGTTTTAGCGTAGGATGGGGTTTAATAGACTTTTAATAGATTTTGTATTTTGTATATTTGTATATTTATGTTTTTAAATTTCCTGTGCGCCTCCCCGGGTCCCTTGGTGGGAGATGGGCGTGGGATACAAATACGAAAATAAAATAAAAAAGTGAAGTTTTCCCCATTTAATTACATTTCTTGCCAAAATTATTAAGTGAATCACTGTAGTTGTTAAGTTAACAATGTGGTTGTTAAATGAGTCTGGCTTTCCCACTGACTTTGCTTGGCAGATGCTCACAAAAGGTGACCGCATGACTCTGGGACACTGCAACCGTCATAAATATGAGTCAGTTGCCAAGCACCTGAATTTTCATCTACAACAGGTCATGAGTGTAGGAAATGGTCATAAGCCACTTTTTTCAGTGCTGTTGTTACTTCATATGGTCACTAAAAGAACTGTTGTAAGTCAAGGACTCCCTGTAAATGCAACTAGCTTAACACTCTGTCATCAGAATTTCTCCTCTTCTAGTCTGCCTGAGTCCCTTGCCCAGGCAGGATTTTCTGGAAGAAAAGTAGAATAGTTAGAATAAATAGACATTTGCATCAAGTTACCTCAATTTGGAGACCTGGAATGCATCTTGCTGGATTCCTTTGGAGAAGCACTATCCTGGTCCCACAGTCCCATAGTTACAGGATAGTTAGATGGCTTTTAACTTGGTCCAAAGTAGCTTACTTATAGGTAGAAATTCTGGCCTGGGGATTTTGTACATCTCTTTGATTCAGAGAGGTTTATAGTTTTAAATGAAGCAGATGTAGATCCACTTCCCTATTTACAGTTGTGGTGCAGAACCCAAGATGGTTGGGAAATTCATTCTCACTGGGACTAGTTGTCGTCCCCATCCCGTCCCGCCCTTCATTTATCCGGTTTGGATGCATCAGTGACTACCAAGCCTACAAAGAAAAGAAAACAGCCAAGCTTAGAGAGCTCCAAGAATCTCTCATTTCATCCCTGAGCTACAAATATTCTCCTTTATCAATATTTAACTTAAAAAGTTTTCTTTCATTTCTTACCTTGCAGGCTTGCAAGAAAAAGGACACTTGCCAAAGAATTTATTTCTTATTGTTTTTATACAGCCACGTAGAACTTCCTTTCTTCTGGCAGATAGTGAAGCCCAACCTGCAGTCACCGACACTGGAAGGGAAAATGGACATTGCAGATCTAAAGTACAACTTGGATACAGAGACCGCTTTTTCTGTCATTCCGAATTCTGGGATTCTGCAGCCCCATTCCGATCATCCATTCACCCTCTGTTTCTCTCCACTGCAGGTATGGTTCCCTACCAGGCCTTTTAAAAAGACCTGCCCTGCATTGACTTTTTGCAATAAATAAACGAATATTTCACAAAATTATGTAATTCAAGATGAACTTTACTTACTAGCGAATCTTTTCGGCGCCGAGTGCTAAAAAGGAAGCACTTCACATGTGCGCACATGTCTGAGCTGCGATCAGGAAGAAGAGCTGCCCAGAGGGCATGCGGGTGCTGGAAAATGAACTTCCAGTTTCCGATATGCACATGAGCACCAGCCAGCAAGGCTTAGGGTTACTGCTGCGCATGCACATGTGCTGATCAGCTGGTGGGCGTGTATGCATATGCCAGAAAGCAGAAGATCAGCTCACACAAAGGCCAGCGAATCATCGTGTGCGCAGGCACGCCAGAAACCCAGAGGAGAAATGGGCACTGATGTGCGTGCCAGGCGACATGGTTTCATGTGCCACTTGGGCACGCGTGCCATAGGTTCGCCATCAAGGTACTAGCTGATAATCCGGAGTTGCCCGGCTATTTATTTATCCTAATCCTGTATTAGAGAGGAAAAGCCCTGATTTCAGGAACAATTAAATTGTTACAAATGTTTTCCCTGTGCCCCCAGAAACGTCAAGGTAAGTGATACCACCTTGCTAGCTGATCCATGATCCTTTGGTATGCTTTTTTTCTGATCTTGATGTAGAAGTGGCTTCTTCTCCACGATATGTGCACTAAGCTATTCAACACTGTAGTTCTTTTCTTGTTTGTAATCTGCGTGAAGTACATTTTGTCAGTCTCGTATTGGTGCAGGCAGGCCGAGTTGCAGTAATGTTTTATTGATCATGGCCGTACATTTGTCCTCAAAATAATCAAAGCCTTGTTGAAAATGTCCGGACCACACGTAATTTCTAATATTTCCCCCCTTACCAGAGGGATCCCCCTTGTGGAGTACTGTGAAGCCATTACCATGGCTAGGTAGCAGCAGCCCTGCCCGAGCTCCTCGAGGTGATCGCTACGATGGCAATGGAGATCCCCAGGCTGTTAGTCATGGGAGACTTCAATTTGCCATCGGTGGGCGAATCATCCGAGGTAGCTCGGGAGTTCATGGCTTCCATGACGGCCATGGACCTGACCCAACTAATTCAAGGCCCCACCCACGAGGGTGGACACACACCGGACCTCATCTTTGTCTCTGGCCAATGGAAGAGTGATCTGGGTACAGGGGATATGGTCATCACACCCTTGTCATGGTCAGACTACTCACTTCTCCGGCTCGACTTTCCAACCGCCACCCCCCACCGCGGGGAGGCGGAGCCTGAGTTACCTATCTGGTTCCGCCCCAGGCGCCTGATGGACCCTGATGGGTTCCAGGCGGCGCTTGGGCCACTTCCTGTACCCCTGACCCGCGCCCCGACCGAGGACCTCGTGGCCGCTTGGAATACTGCGACCACGGGGGCCTTGGATCGGGTCGCGCCCTTGCGGCCTCTCTTGCGGCGGCAAGCCACCCTGGCTCCTTGGTTTACCGAGGAGCTAAGGGTGATGAAACGCCACAAGAGATGCCTAGAGAGAAGATGGAGGTCTACTCGATCTGAATCTGACCGGACACAGGTAAGAGCCCATTTACGGACTTACATTGTGGCGCTGAGAGTGGCCAAACGTCATCATTGCGCCGCTCTCATAGCATCCGCAGAAAACCGCCCTGCCGCCCTGTTTAGGGTGACCCGCTCCCTCCTTCAACAGAGGGTGCGGGAAGCCCCGTTACAGGGTAGAGCAGAGGAATTTGTGTCTTTTCTGCAGGAGAAAACCGCTCAAATACAGAACGAGCTAGCCCCCATTGATGGCCCAGTAGGATGCCACGAGACAGATCTTGTTTGGGAGGAGTTTGACTCCGTTTCTTCCGAAGACATGGACAGGTTACGTGGGCGACTGCGAGCCACCACATGTTTATTGGACCCATGTCCCTCCTGGCTTGTACTGGCATCCTGGGAGGTGACACGAGGCTGGCTCCAAGAGGTTATCAACGCATCTTTAAGTGAGGGTTCCTTGCCCGCCTCCCTAAAAGAGGCTATGGTGAGGCCCCTCCTTAAGAAGCCCTCTTTGGATCCAGCTCTTTTAAACAACTATCGTCCAGTCTCCAACCTTCCCTTTCTGGCGAAGGTTGTCGAGAGTGTGGTGGCACAACAGTTTCCCCGTCACCTGGAGGAAGTGGATTATCTAGATCCGCGCCAGTCCGGCTTTTGGCCCGGGCATAGCACCGAGACGGCATTGGTCGCGTTGGTTGATGATCTCTGGAGGGCCAGAGATGGGGGTTGTTCCTCCATCCTGGTCCTATTAGACCTCTCGGCGGCTTTTGATACCATCGACCATGGTATCCTATTGCGTCGGCTGGGGGTTTTGGGGGTGGGAGGCACCGTTTTACGGTGGTTCTCCTCCTACCTCTCTGGCCGATCGCAATTTGTGTTGGCAGGAGAGCAGAGGTCGACCTCGAGACCCCTCACATGTGGGGTGCCTCAGGGGTCGGTCCTCTCGCCTCTCCTGTTTAACACATATATGAAGCCGCTGGGTGAGATCATCCGTGGTTTTGGGGTAGAGTACCATCTATACGCTGACGACACTCAGCTGTATATATCTACCCCAAACCACCCCAACGATGCCGTAGCGGTGATATGCCAGTGCCTGGAAGCCGTACGGATCTGGATGGGAAGAAACGGACTCAGGCTCAACCCGACCAAGACTGAGTGGCTGTGGTTTCCGGCTGCCCGATTCAACCAGCTGACTCCATCGCTGGCCATTGGGGGCGAACATCTTGCCTGGATGCCCGGCTGTCCATGGAAGATCAAGTGACAGCCGTGGCCAGGAGGGCGTTTTACCAGGTTCGCCTGGTTCCCCAGTTGCGCCCCCTATTGGATCGGGACGCCCTGCGCACAGTCACTCATGCTCTCGTGACGTCCCGACTGGACTATTGTAACTCTCTCTACATGGGGTTCCCCTTGAGGAGCACTCGGAGACTTCAGCTAGTCCAGAATGCAGCCGCGCGAGCAATTATGGGAACCTCGAGGTTTACCCATGTAACACCGCTCTTGCGCGAGCTGCACTGGCTGCCTGTCGTCTTCCAAGTGCGCTTCAAGGTTTTAATTACCATCTTTAAAGCGCTCCATGGCTCGGGACCTAGCTATTTGCAGGACCGGATCCTGCCTCATACATCCTCACGGCCGATTCGCTCCCACAGAGAGGGGCTTCTCCGGGTGCCGTCCACTAGACTTTGTCAGCGGGCGACGCCCAGGGGAAGGGCTCTCTCTGTGGCGGGCCCAGCCCTCTGGAACGACCTTCCTCCCGACATGAGAACAACCACGGACCTCCGCTCCTTCCGTCTTAAACTAAAAACACATCTGTTCTGCTTGGCCGGCCTAGGGTAGTCTCCCGTCTATAGGACTGTTAATTTTAGTTAGGAATTTTAGTAGTTTTAACTAGGATTTTAGTGCAGGGATGTATTTAATTCGTTTTTATTGTATGTATGTTGTTTTGTATGGTTTTATTTGCCGTGTACACCGCTCCGAGTCCCCCCAGGGAGATGGAGCGGTCAATAAATTCAAGATTTATTATTATTTATTATTATTATAACTCCACTACGCTGTACAGTAGAATCCGTTTGGAGGCACAACAGGCTGTATCTTAACAGAACACACACCCTGAGGGGTGTTAGGGGTGTCTTACCCCTACAGTATTTGTTTCCAGAGAGTAAGTCAGCTGTATACCAAGTTTGGTTGAAATTGTTCGAGGCATTCCAGAGTTATGTTGGAAAATACACACACACACACACATTTATAGATAGATAGATAGATAGATAGATAGATAGAGAGAGAGAGAGAGAGAGAGAGAGAGAGAGAGAGAGAGAGAGAGAGAGAGATTAACAGAGTTGGAAGGGACCTTGCAGGTCATCTAGTTCAACCCCCTGCCCAAGCAGGAGACCTACATCTGCCTCTACCTAGCATTGAACTCACAGATAGGGATGAACTCACCCGTTGTTCTGTTCCAAACAGTTTCCATGTCCTCTTTCCTTATGCTTGCTTTTTATTCATTCCGTTGAAAAATTTAATTTGTTAATGTGTTGATAACTTTTGCAGGAGAAACTTTCACAAGAGTCAGGTCTTTTCGATAACACTTCCAGTTAAACCTGGCGGGGCTATTCGTTTTCAAAGCTTGGCACTCTCCAGATCCAGCTACAAAATATTGACCTATTTTGAAGAAGCGGGTGGGGGAAGGGAAGTAGCTGCAGAATCTAGAGTTCCAGTCTCCTTTGTAGCCAGAGTGGACCACAGGGGTGGACAAAGGGAGCAGATTAAACAAGGATAGAGCAGAAACAATGGGAGCCACAAGGTTTCTGGGGCAGAGCATGTCCACCAATATTGTGAGGCAGTATAATTAAAGGAGATACACTTCCGCTTCCGCAGTTGTTTGGACAGCTTTAGTTGTGGGAAGTCGACAGATATTAGCAAGACACGTAGACAAGTGCTCATAATTGAGGAGTGCTGTGTGGATTTACCCCAGTCTTAAATTCCAGCTTCAGAGATAAACTGCTTCAATCATGATAAACACAGATAAACAGTCTCTGTGATGAGTACCCTTCAAGTAAGCAAGATGTATATTTTTGAAAGTTCTTTGTACATAAACTAACCACTATTTTCCCCTCTGTTACAGCTAAAGGAATATCACAGTGTGCTTCAAATAGTGTTGGAGGATATCCCAGCGTCACATTGGTAAGTTTCCATGATGCACTTCTGATCTGGATAGCTGCCTATTTCGATATTCGTGGCCAATTAGACTACAGGTAGCCCTCAATCTATGGCTGCAGTTGAGCCTGGAATTATGGTCGCAACTCATGCTGGTTGTCCCAAAGGTGCTTTTTTTCAAGAGGCAACTGGACTTTCTGGTTTTTCATTGAAGACATTTCACTTCTCATCCAAGAAGCTTCTTCAGCTCTGACCGGATGGTGGGGAATGGAAGGATTTGAAGAGGAATATAAGTCCTTCCATTCCCCACCATCCGGTCAGATGGTGGTTTCTGGCACACGCATGTGTGCCGGCCAGCTGGTCTTCGCGGGTACCATTTTCTGGGCTGTTTTTGGGCCTTTTCTGGGTCGTTTTTCAGGCCATTTTTTGGCCTGAAAAAACAGCAGAAAAATGGCCAGAAAAACAGTGTGAAAATGGCCCAGAAAATGGCCCAAAAATGACCAAAAAACAGGCACGTATGGCTGGCCTTTGGGTTTCCAGTGCTCTGCACGCCCATGCACATGCACATTTGTTCCAGTTTGGGCACTCGGCAATCACTGAGCTAGGCCCTAGTTCTGATTTCTAAAAGGAAGAACAAGAATATATGTCTTTCAGTTTAGTCCTGTCATGTCTGCTTGAGAGACAGTTCTAAAATGGTTTGTGAGGTTTGCTCCTAATCGGGAAGGCAACACTTAAGAAACAGAACAACTTTTCTTGGGCAGCAATAGAGAGAATGGGGTTGATCTAGTGTAGTGCTTAAAATGTGGCCTAGAAACCAGGAGACAGTGACTTCTAGTTGCGTTTTAGGCATAAAAACTGACTGGGTGACTTTAGGCCTATCACTGGGAGATGGTAAGTTCTAGTCCCACCCGAGGCACAAAAGCCGGCTGGATGACCTTGGGCCAAGAACTGGGAGACGGTGAGTTCTAGTCCCGCCTTAGAAACCAGCTGGGTGGCTGAGCCAGTCCCTCTCTCTCTCACCCCAACCCGCCTCACAGATTGGTGGTTGTGAGGAAAACAGGAGGAGGAAGGCGTGTTTTGTCTGTTTGCCGCCTTGAGTCATTCGTAAAGTAATAAAAATGGGGTAAAAATCAAAAGAACAAATGGGTTTGTCCTCAGCTTTTGAACTGGTTGTATCAAAAGTGATTTTTATTTTCGAAAAATTAAAAACCACTTTTCAATACAACTATGATCTTGGATGGCCGAGGATCTTCCTAGTCCTTGGAATTAGTTCTCTACACTTACAATGGAAAAAGCGAGCAGCACAATTCCCCATGGTAAATTGTTATTTGGAAGGAGCCCCTTTTATATATCTGCCATAATGCATTTACATATGTCGCTTTGTTTATTTTTGTTTGGGTACATAAACATAGCTTTGTGTTTCTATGAACGTTTTCTTATTTTCCTCCTCCTTTCCATTTTGGTACATTATAGTGATACCCAGCCACCCACCCCAAAAAAGATAATATTTGGGGTGTATCATTTGAAAGATTGCTAGTATATCGGCGAAGCAACTGTGCAAGCATGGTTTCTCTTAAAGGAAAAATCGCACTGGTGAAGTTCCTTTCGGGTTACTTTTCCAAGAGCCATTTCAAGCCTATTCTTTATTGCAGTATTCAGAATTCAGAGTACTACGAAAATGGAGAACGGAGAAAGGAAGATGTGATTGTCTTAGAAATCGACACCAAAGGCTCCACGGAACCATTCCAGGTCTTGTTGGAACCGTCTGCTATAATCATTCCAGGAGAAAACTACATTAGTGTTAATATTAGGAGAACATTTAAGGTAAATTTTCTTTCGCATCCACGTGAAGTTTAGGAATTGACTGCGCAACTACATCTGTAAAAGAATGCTACCTCTATATCAGGGATGTCCAAACTTGGGAACTTTAAGACTTGTGGACTTCAACTCCCAGAATTCCCCAGCCAGCATAGCTGGCTGGGGAATTCTGGGAGTTGAAGTCCACAAGTCTTAAAGTTCCCAAGTTTGGACATCCCTGCTCTATATAATAAGGACAGCCAGTCCTCAACTTATGATCACAATGACGCCCCAAATTTCTGTTACTAAGTGAGAACACTTGTTGAGTGGTTTTCCCCCCATTGTGATACCTTTCTGCCACGTTTGTTAAGTAAATCCCTGCGGTTGTTAATTTAATGACAAGGTTGTTAAGTGAATCTGGCTTCCCCATTGACTTCGCTTGGAAGAAAGTCTCAAAAAGTGATCACATCAACCCAGGACACCGCAACCATTATAGGAGTCATTTGCCAAGCGTGTGAATTTTTGTCACTTGCCGCAAAAGCCACAATGACTTTGTGTGGAGAACGGTATTAAATCGTTTTTCTCACTGCCATTGTAACTTTGAATGGTCACGAAACGAACTGTTGTAAGTTGAGAACTACCTGTATATTATTCTGGAAAGAATATTTCGAAACAATTTTATGTTTGACAGATAATTTGATGATTACCCAGGTTTGCTTTTATTCTTCCCCTTCTATACAGCTAGTCCTCAACGTACGACCACAATTGAGCCCAACATTTCCGTGGTTAAGTGAGACACTTGTTAAATGAGTTTTGCCCCCATTTCATGATCTTTCTTATCACAATTGTTAAGTGAATCACTGCAGTTGATAAGTTAGCGACTTGCTTGTTAAGGGAATCAGGTTTCCCCATTGACTTTGCTTGTCAAAAGGTCAGAAAAGGGGATCCTGTGATCCTGTGACACTGCAGCCGTCATAAATATGAACCAGTTGCCAAGCATCTGAATTTTGATCACATAACCACGGGGATGCTACAGACTCATATTTATGACCGTCGCAGTGTCCCAGGGTCATGTGATCAACCTTCTAACAAGCAAAGTCAATGGAGAAGCCAAATTCACTTAACAACCATGCTATTAACTTAACAATAGCAGTGGTTCACTTAACAATTGTTGCAAGAAAGGTCGAAAATGGGGCAAAACTCACAACAAATGTCTCACTTAACAACATAAATTTTGAACTCAATTGCAGTCATACGTCGAGGACTACCTATGGTATACTCCATATGAAACGTAGTGGAGCGTAGACCACAACAGCTTATGCAAAATTTTTATTTTGTTGTTGTTGCAACAGACTGGACATGGCTGCCTTGTGGGAAACTTTCTTTTACATAAAGGAAGTTCCTGACTTAAAACCATTGATTTAGTGACAGTTCGAAGTAACTTATTCTTGCCTCTTGAACTTAGAACCAACGTAACATCCTCATGGTTACGAGAGCAATATTTGGGTGCTTCGCAACTGTTATGTTTTTACGAAGGTTGCAGCATCCCGGGGTTGTGTGATCACCATTTGCAACCTTCCCAGCTGGCTTCTAAAAAGCAGACTCAAAGGGGGAAGCTGGATTCGTTTAATGAGTGCATGATTCACTTAACAACTGCAGCGATTCATTTAACAACCATGGCAAACAAGGTGAGAAAATTGGGCACAACTCACTTAGCAACTGCCTTGCTTAGCCATGGAAACGCTGGTCCTGATGGTGACCGTAACTCAAACATGATCTGTGTTTTAATTAAATGAAAATGAAGATTTTTATCCTGCATGAGGGGATTAACTGATTCTTCATTTCTGGAATTGTAGATGCTTAATAACAGCAACTCTGCCATCACATTTAGATGGAGAAAAATCTTTGACTGCGACATAGTGGAAGTTCAACCTTCTGCAGGAAAGTTAGGTAAAGTATCTTTATAATATTAATATAAAGAGAATATAATAAAGGCTATAATAAAGAGAATATTAAAATAAGGAAACTTGGTAAGACCACACTTGGAATATTGAATCCAGTTTTGGTTGCCCTGATATAAAAACCAATGTGGGGGCTCTAGAAATAGTTCAGAGAAGAGCCACAAAGATGATTAGGTGCCTGGAGGTTAAACCATATGATGAATAAGGGAACTCGGAATGTCTAATTATAGCAGTCTTTCAATATTTGAGGGGCTGCCGCAAAGAAGAGGGAGTCAAAACTATTCTCCAAAGCACCTGAGGGTAGAACAAGAAGCAACAGATGGAAACTAATCAAGGAGAGAAGCAACTTAGAACTGAGGAGAAATTTCCTGACAGTTAGAACAATTAACTACTGAAACAACTTGTCTCCAGAAGTTGTGAATGCTCTGGCGCATTCACAACTTCTGGAGCATATAATGCTACTGGAAGTTTTCAAAAAGAGATTGGACAACCATCTGTCTCAAATGATCTAGGGTTTCCTGCTGATTTTAGTTTGGGAAAAATTGTTGGCTTTAAAAAAAAAATCTGTATCATTTTTTCTCCAGTTAAGTGTAAGAGACTTGTCTTTTCTAGGTGCATGTGCAAGTCATGTGTTTGAGTTTGTGATCACAGGAGGGAAACCAGGCCATTCCTGTCATAAGCTAGAATGTGAAATCACTCACTCACAGGATCCTGTCTTTTTGTACATCGAGGCCGACTTTAAGGTAGGAATGTCTTCAAGAGGTTTTGCCTCTTTCGAGTGAATTTTCACAACATCCTCCCTATGGTTTCCTTGACTGGAAAATCTGAGAGCTGTTATCATGCTTTATCGGGCCAGGAGGAATGGATTACGTATGCATTTATAAGGATACCAGATTTAAATATCTGAAATGTCTTATTATTTTGTTGATATCAAGCAGAGAGAAGCTACTCCCACTGTAAAGGGAAAAAATGAGGGAACACAATGGAGAGAGGCTGTCATTCCTGCATCCTTCAATCTTGTTAACATCTGGCTATTTCAGAAGGCTTCAGAGATTGAGTATTTCTGGTCCTGATGGATGTTTGGCTTCATGTTAGTGGATGGTGTTTAGGAACAGATTGTCCTGGATAAAATCTGTTCACTGTATCTGTTTACAAGAGTAGATAAACATATAACTAATAGCCCGAAACTGCAAAGATGAACTTAGGAAAACTGAATGAATGAAGTAAGACTTGCAACAATATCAAAACAATACAAAAGTTTATTTCAACACATAAATAACAAGAAAAAAAGTAAGGAAACAATTGGTCCTCTAAACAGAGAAGAGGGCAAGTAAATAAACAGAGAAGAGGGCAAGGAAGTAACAGGCAATAGAGAGAAAGCAGAGCTGCTTAACTCATTCTTTGTATCGGGTCTTCACGCAAAAAGAAATCAGACCAACCTACAAAAAACCTATTTACAGTGGAAAAAGTCAGAGTAGAAATTTAAAAAAATTAAAGTAGGCAAAGAAATGATAAGAAAACACCTATCTGACTTTGACAAATATAAATTAGCAGGACCTTATGAATTACTTCCCAAAGTTCTGAAGAAGCTGGCAGATGTCATCTCAGTACCATTGTACCCAGCGGGGGGGTTCACATTTTGTTACCACTGGTTCGTTGCAGGCCTGCCTGCTCGCGTCGCGCCCTTCCATGCATGCATGCACCCAGTCTCAAAAACGTGCCTAAATAGGATGGCATACAGCTGGGGACAGGTGGGCAGGCCCAACTGAGTTTTCTGCTACTGGTTCGGGTAAACTGATCCGAATGGGCTGAATACCACCACCTCTGATTGTACCATATCTTTCACAAATCCTGAGGAACCGGGGAACTACCTGAGTACTGAAAAAAGTCAACAACTTGATAGCACAAAATCTGTTTTAAGATATTTGCTCTGGAATTTCATTTTTAAAGTTTGTGTTTATTTTTATCTTTATTTGCTCTTTATGTACATAGCTGAAAACCTTTTAGATAAAAGCAGAATTCAGAACCCATTGTGCCCATTCACAATTATCGCAGAGTAGACTGTGTTTTCTTAAACCTGAACCTCTCTGCAGTCCTTGCCAAGAATGGTCTGCTTCTCTGGCCAGCCTCCAAGTCCTTTGGCATGCCAAGAAATGGAGGGCAGGGTAAAACTCCAGGGCAGAATTGGCCTCAAGATTTGTTCCCAAAAATTAAAGATGACAGTGACCCACATGAAACGGGCAGAGCTTTGATCCTGGCCACCATCTTGATTTATTTTTTTTAACCCTACCCTGCAGACAGCAGAAAGAAAGAAATGTCATAAATGATAATAAAAGAAGTTTCTTTCAACATGTATCTAATTTTTCGCAGGGGCCTCTTCTTTCCATTGACGTGACATCCATTGATATGGGTCTGATTAAACTGGGAGAAAGCGTGACCTGTTTTTTGGAAATAGAAAACTTAAGTCAGCTGCCAGGAAAATGGAAAATTCAGGAAAGACCTACCTGCATCACAGAAAGAGGCATGGAGGTAATGTTGCTTCATGAGGCTTTTCATCTCATTTCCCTAAATCTGACATCAGTTTCACTGACCAATTGGTTGTCAGACCTCAGCCAAGAGATCCCACCTTAACTTTGTCTTCTTGATTTCGATACTCTGTAGGTGGACATGGGTTTAAATGGGAAAGCTTTCTAATGCAGAACATTAGTCGAACCATCCTCAACCTAATACAGGTAGTCCTCGACCGACAACAGTTCATTTAGTGACCATTCAAAGTTACAACTACTGAAAAAAAGGGACATACGACGTTTTTCACACTTAGGACCTTTGCAACATCCCCATGATCACATGATCCACGTTCAGATGATCGCTGTGTCCCTGGAGTCATGTGATCATCTTTTGTGACTTTCTGACAAGCAAAGTTAGATTCACTTAACAACCGTATTACCAACTTAACAAATTGCAGTGTTTCACTTAACAACTGTGGTAAGAGGATATAAAATGGGGCAAAACTCACTTAACAAAGGCCTCACTTAGCAATAGAAATTTTAGACTCAGTTGTGGTCATAAGTCGAGGACTAGCTGTACTCTAGATTGTTTTAATATGTCCCATCATTCCCCACCCAGCCTCGAGGGTTCTGGATTATATGAACACTCAAGTTTCTTTCTTTCTGCAGGTTTCTGCATTCAAATTTCAGCCTTCTAAAGGGGAATTGTGTCCTCTTGGCAAATGTCGTGTCTCGGTTTTGTTTACATCATATATATGTCATCGTCTCCAAACTGCATTAGAAATGGATGTAGAAAACGGAATTGGAAGGTAAAGATGAGAAAAGGAAGAGATGTCATTGCAATTTCTGGGAATCAAATTTTTCCAGCAAATACACTTGATCAAAATCTTTGAGCCACTCTAGAGAAAGTAAGGTAGATGTTAGCTGCCACACTAAAAAAAGGGTGTTAATAAAATAAGCATCCCACTTATTAAATGCTAGCTGATAACCCATCGTTGCCCGAGCATTTATTTATAGGGGGGAAATGTCCGGACCAACGTAATTTCTAATATTGGATTTTTCCCCTTTCCAGAGGAAAAGTACTGTTGGAGAACTGTGAAGTTGTTACCATGGGAACTCCACTGTGCTGTACACTAGAAGACATTTTATCTCAGTACAGTAAAAGCCATTTGAAGGCACAACAGGCTGTATCTTAACAGAACACACACCCTGAGGGGTGTTAGGGGTGTATTTGTCTCCAGAGCATAAGTCATCTGTGTTCCAACTTTGGTTGAAATTGCTGGAGGTGTTCCAGAGTTTTGCTGGAACACACACACACACACACACACACACACACACACACACACAGAGACAGAGCGCCATTTATATATATATAGATAAATAGATAGATAGATACAGGCAGGCAGGCAGGCAGATAGATAGATATAGATATAAATATAGATATATAAATACCGTATTCTTATTGTATCAGATATGGGAATTGTGCTTATACATGTATTTTATTTTATTTATTTTAAGTTATTTGTTTAAGTTATTATTAATAACTTATTAATGTACAATAGAAAACAGTAAAAGAGCAGGAAATTCCAGAAAGCAAACAAAATTATTTATTTTATTCCCAGCTTGCTAGAATTTTAACGTAGAATTTCTCAGCTGCTATGATGTCACAAAATGTTTAGGAATATTGTCTCCACTGAATAAAGTAAATGGTCAGCAGCAAAAGTCGGCCAATCAGTTCACTTGACCTAGGAAGCCTCCTGTACCAGCCTTTTGGGCAACAGGAAACCTATGAATAATCCAACTGAGTTGCCCTGAAGAACGAGATTGGCCATGAATAAATGAAATGAAATGAAATAATGAATGAATGAAATAATGAATGAAAGAAATAAATGAAATGAAATAATGATGAAATAATGAATGAAATGAATGAATGAAATGAATGAAAAGGCTGAAAAGACAAGAAACAGGGAAAAAAGAATTGAAAATGAAAGCAGGCAAAATGCTAAATTGTTAAGCAGGAATTTGGAGAAATGTAGATAAAAGACGCTGGGAAAGGGCAGCGAAAGCAGCAAAAGAATGAAAAGAGAGTTATATATATACAGCTAGTTCTCGACTTAAGACCACAACTGAGCCCAAAACTTACGTTGTAAAGTGAGAATTTGTTAAGTGAGTTTTGCCCCCATTTACAACATTCCTTGCCATAGTTGTTAAGCGAATCACTGCAACTGATAAGTTAGTAACCTGGCTGTTAAGTGAATCAGCTTCCCCATTGACTTTGCTTATCAGAAGGTTGCAAAAAGTGATCACATGATCCCGGGGCGCTGCAATGGTCATAAGTATGAGCCAATTGCCAACCATCTGAATTTTGATCACATGATCACAGGGATGTCTGTAAAGGTTGTAACTGTGAAAAACGGTTCTAAGTCATTATTTTCAGTGCTGTTGTAACTTTGAATGGTCACTAAATAAACTGTTGTAAATCGAGGACTACCTGTATATTCAGCCTAGGCAGAATGTAATCCTTCCCAAAAGCGTTCGGTTTGTCCTGTATCAGAGTTCCTCAATCTTAGCCACTTTATTTATTTTACTTATTTATTTGTTTTGTCAAGCCTGTATAAAATAATAGATATAAGTACATAAAAGTTTATTAATACATGAAATGGGTACGAATAAATGGGGTTGATAGGACAGGGACGGTAGGCATGCTGGTGCCCTTATGCACGCCCCTTACAGACCTCTTAGGAATGGGGTGAGATCAGCTGTAGACAGTCTGAGGTTAAAGTTTTGGGGGTTTGAGGATGTAACAACGGAGTCAGGTAGAGCATTTCAGGCATTGACCACTCTGTTGCTGAAGTCATATTTTTTGCAATTGAGTTTGGAGCGGTTTACATTGAGTTTGTATCTATTGTGTGCTAGTGTATTGTTGTGGTTGAAGCTGAAGTAATCATTGACAGGTAGAACATTGTAGTAGATAATTTTATGTACTACGCTTAGGTCAGACTGAAAGTGACGTAGTTCTAAGTTGTCTAAGCCCAAAATTTCAAGCCTGGTGGCATAAAGCAGGGGTCCCCAACCTTTGCAACTTTATGTCTGAAGGACTTCAGCTCCCAGAATTCTCCAGCCAGCTTTGCTGGCTGGAGAAGTCTTGGAGCTGAAGTCCTTCAGACTTAAAGTTGCAAAGGTTGGGGACTCCTGGCATAAAGGATTCTATTCCGAGCAGAGGAGTGGAGGACTCTTCTTGTAAAATAGCTCTGGACTCGCTTAATTGTATTAATAGCCGATATGGGCAGTGTGGGTTCTAGACGGATGAGCTGTATTCGAGAATTGATTTTTTATGCTCTGGTTAGTAGTACAGTGTTACCCCAGAAGAAGCTACGCAGGATTAGGTTGACAACTCTTAGTGCCTTTTTGACAATGCTGTTACAGTGGGCTCCGGCACTCAGATAATTAGAGATGGGTACTCCAACGTCCTTGACAGGGTGGGTTTCATCTGCGAGGTCGTACTTGAAGATGTGAGAACTCCAACTTTCAGAATTCCCCAGACAGCCGTGTAGAAGTTCAGACATCTTCAAGTGGCCTGGATTCAGAAACATTGGCTTATCAGCAGGGGCTCGTAAGCCAGCATTGATGATGATTGAGCACCTCATTCTCTTTCCAGCCACATCCCTGTATCTGTGGAGGTGCAGGTGCCCCAGGTGTGCCTGCTGCCAAGTCACTTACACTTCGAACTTTCCATTGGGATCCCCGCCGAGGCAACGGCCCACCTCTTCAACCAGACGTTGCTCTCCACACCCTTTAAATGGGGAGAGGTAAGTGGGTGGGTGGTGGCCCTCACAGCCAATCCGAAGAATCCCATCCTTGGCCTCCTATTAGTAAATGATCTGACACCCTGATTGCCTCTACAGCTGCTTGGAAGCCAGGTGTCTTCATGTGTGTTGAGCATCTCTCCAGAAACTGGTGTTTTGGGCCCAAATGAGAAGAAGGAGCTCCGTGTGGTGATGACGTATAATAGGAAGGTTAGTGCTCTTGGAAGTCCTTGCCTCTCAACCACGCAGAGGTGCATCATGGTGGCTGGTTCAATCTTGGCCAGCGAACCCACTTCTCCTCCCGGTTGGGGTCACGAGACAAGTTCTATCCTCCCGGTTGGGGGCATGAGGCCGATGGCTACAAACGGTCAAGTGCCACAACCCCCGCAGGCTAGGTGGTCAGGGAGTACAGAGCCAGGGCCTACGGCTGATGTTCTGCAATGCCAGGTCTGTGGTCAACAAAGCCCCCCTCATCCATGACCTTGTGTCAGAGGGGGAGCCGGACCTGGTAGGAATTGTGGAGACCTGGTTGGGCCACGAGGGAGGACTCCCCCTCGTTGAAATGTGCCCACCAGGTTACCGCGCTTTTCATCAGCCTCGGGCCCTAGGCAGGGGTGGTGAGGTAGCGGTTATTATTAGGGAAGGTCTAGAGCCGAGAGAGACCATTGTGCCACAGACTACCGGTTGTGAGTCCCTCTGCGTGAAGTGGGGCCTAGGGAGGCAGTTGGGCTTGCTAGTTGTATACCTGGCCCCCCGCTATGTAACAGCAGCCCTGCCCGAGCTCCTCGAGGTGATCGCTATGATGGCAGTTGAGACCCCCAGACTTTTAGTCATGGGGGACTTTAATCTGCCATCGGCGGGCGAATCATCCGGGGTAACTCGGGAGTTCATGGCTTCCATGACGGCCATGGACCTGACCCAACTAATTCAAGGCCCCACTCACGAGGGTGGACATACACCGGATCTCATCTTTGTCTCAGGCCAATGGAAGAGTGATCTGGGTATAGGGGATATAGTCATCACGCCCTTGTCATGGACAGACCACTCACTTCTCCGGCTCGACTTTCCAACCGCTGCCCCTCACCGCGGGGAGGCGGAACCTGAGTCACCTATTTGGTTCCGACCCAGGCGCCTGATGGACCCTGATGGGTTCCAGCCGGCACTTGGGCCACTTCCTGTACCCCTGACCCGCGCCCCGATGGAGGACCTCGTGGCCGCATGGAATATTGCGACCACGGGAGCCTTGGATCGGGTCGCGCCCTTGCGGCCTCTCTTGTGGCGGCGAGCCACCCTGGCTCCTTGGTTTACCGAGGAGCTGACGGTGATGAAACGCCACAAGAGATGCCTAGAGAGAAGATGGAGGGCTACCCGTTCTGAATCTGACCGGACACAGGTAAGAGCCCATTTACGGACTTACATTGTGGCGCTGAGAGTGGCCAAACGTCATCATTGTGCCACTCTCATAGCATCCGCAGAAAACCGCCCTGCCGCCCTGTTTAGGGTGACCCGCTCCCTCCTTCAACAGAGGGTGCGGGAAGCCCCGCTACAGGGTAGAGCAGAGGAATTTGTGATTTTTCTGCAGGAGAAAATCGCTCAGATACAGAATGGGTTAGCCTCCATTGATGGCCAAGTGGGATGCCACGAGACAGATCTTGTTTGGGAGGAGTTTGACTCCGTTACTTCCGAGGACATGGACAGGTTACGTGGGCGACTGCGAGCCACCACATGTTTATTGGACCCGTGTCCCTCCTGGCTTGTACTGGCATCCTGGGAGGTGACACGAGGCTGGCTCCAAGAGGTTGTCAACGCATCCTTAAGTGAGGGTGCCTTACCTGCTTCCCTAAAAGAGGCCATGGTGAGGCCCCTCCTTAAGAAGCCCTCTTTGGATCCAGCTTTATTAACCAACTATCGTCCAGTCTCCAACCTTCCCTTTTTGGCGAAGGTTGTTGAGAGTGTGGTGGCACAACAGTTTCCCCGTCACCTGGAGGAAGTTGATTATCTAGACCCGCGCCAGTCCGGCTTTCGGCCCGGGCATAGCACCGAGACGGCATTGGTCGCGTTGGTCGATGATCTCTGGAGGGCCAGAGATGGGGGTTGCTCCTCCATCCTGGTCCTATTAGACCTCTCGGCGGCTTTCGATACCATCGACCATGGTATCCTATTGCATCGGCTGGAGGGGTTGGGGGTGGGAGACACCGTTTTACGGTGGTTCTCCTCCTACCTCTCTGGCCGATCGCAATTTGTGTTGGCAGGAGAGCAGAGGTCGACCTCGAGACCCCTCACATGTGGGGTTCCTCAGGGGTCGGTCCTCTCACCTCTCCTGTTCAACACATATATGAAGCCGCTGGGTGAGATCATCCGTGGCTTTGGGGTAGAGTATCATCTCTACGCTGATGATACTCAGCTGTATATATCTACCCCAAGCCACCCCAACGATGCCGTAGCAGTGATGTGCCAGTGCCTGGAAGCCGTACGGATCTGGATGGGAAGTAACGGACTCAGACTCAACCCGACCAAGACCGAGTGGCTGTGGTTTCCGGCTGCCCGATTCAACCAGCTGATTCCATCGCTGGCCATAGGGGGCGAACATCTTGCCCCTGTGGATGGGGTGCGCAACTTGGGTGTCCTCCTGGATGCCCGGCTGTCCATGGAAGATCAAGTGACAGCCGTGGCCAGGAGGGCGTTTTACCAGGTTCGCCTGGTGCGCCAGTTGCGACCCCCTATTGGATCGGGACGCCCTTCGCACAGTCACTCATGCTCTCGTGACATCCCGACTGGACTATTGTAACTCTCTCTACATGGGGCTCCCCTTGAGGTGCACCCGAAGACTTCAGCTGGTCCAGAATGCAGCCGCGCGAGCAATAATGGGTACCGCAAGGTATACCCATGTAACACCGCTCTTGCGCGAGCTGCACTGGCTACCTGTCGTCTTTCAGGTGCGCTTCAAGGTGTTAGTTCTCATCTTTAAAGCGCTCCATGGCTCAGGACCTAGCTATCTGCGGGATCGGATTCTGCCCCATACATCTTCCCGGCCGATTCGCTCCCACAGAGAGGGACTTCTCCGGGTGCCGTCCACTAGACTTTGTCAGCGGGCAACGCCCAGGGGAAGGGCCTTCTCTGTGGCGGGCCCAGCCCTCTGGAACGACCTTCCCCCCGTCATTAGAACAACTACGGACCTCCGCTCCTTCCGTCAGAAATTAAAAACTCACTTTTTCTGCTTGGCCGGCCTAGGTTAGTCTCTACCTCAGGGGTTAGAGAATGTTAATTTTAAAATGGGGATTTTAGTGCAGGGACTGTTGATTTAATTTGTTTTTATTGTATTTATTTATGTATATATTTTATGCTGTTTTAATTTTCCCTGTGCACCGCTCCGAGTCCCCCTGGGGAGAGGACGCGGTATAGAAAAATAAAATCTATCTAAATCTATCTATCCTCCACGCTGTGTTGTCTCTGTGTCTAAACTCCTTTTTGTATTTTTTAAAAATAAATTTTATTATTTATTATTTATTTATTGGATTGGATTTCTAGACCGCCCCCTCTCCCCAAGGGAACTCGGGGCGGTGTACAGGAAAAAATTAAAACTACTAAAAACATGACAATACATACAAAATTAAAAACGAATTAGATAACCCTGTACAAATTTATAAAAGTTAAAAACTGAACCCATTAAAACTGAATAAAACAATTTAAATCACAGACTGGGGCGAGAAGCACAAATTAGGCCAAGCCGGCTTGATGAAACAGATGAGTTTTAAGTTTCTGGCGGAAAGAGCGGAGGTCCGTGGTAGTTCTGATATCATGGGGTAGGTCGTTCCAAAGGGTCGGGCCCATCACAGAGGAGGCCCTTCCCCTGGGCGTCGCCCGCTGGCATTGCTTAGTGGACGGCACCCGGAGAAGTCCCTCTCTGTGGGAGCGAACCGGCCACAGGGATGTATGGGGCAGGATACGACCCCGCAAATAACTAGGTCCTGTGCGATGGAGCGCTTTAAAGATGATGACCAACACCTTGAAACGCACCCGAAAGGCCACAGGCAGCCAGTGCAGCTCGCGCAGGAGCGGTGTTACGTGGGAGTATCTAGTAACTCCCAAAACTGCCTGTGCAGTTTTATTAATTTTCTATTAACTACATTTCTTGATGCTTAATAAACATCGCCTTGGTATTTAATTTGCATAACAATACAGATTCCGTTCTTACTCTTCACCCCTTTTTCCCAACCATTGGTAGAATAAGTTCCATGTTTGATAATATTCTGCATCTTCTTTCTGTTTGATTCTCAGTATAAGTCTATCCATTTCTGCACAATCTAATAATATCTTCTTAATTATCTCATTCCTCCTTTTCCTAATATTGTGTGAAGGTAATCCTTACTGCTGTTAAGACATACTAAATTTATTCTTTTTGTATTTTTGTTCTGTTTATAGGTAGTCCTCAACTTGAGTCCTGCATTTATGTTGCCAAGTGACAAATCTGTTAGGTTTATTTTGCCCCATTTTACGATTTTCCTTTCCCCATTTATTAAGCAAATCACTACAATTAAGTTAGTAACACGGTTGTTAATTGAATCTGGTTTCCTCATTGACTTAGCTGGTAAGGAGGTCTCAAAAGGGATCACAAGGGCACTGCAATGGTCATAAGTATGAACCAGTTGCCAAGCATCGGAATATAAATCATGTACCAAGGGGATGCTGTAAAGTCATAAGTGTGAAAAATGGTCGCAAGTTCTTTTTTCAGTGCTGTTGTAACTTTGAACGGTCACTAAACAAACTGTTGTAAGTCAAGGACTACCTATAGCAAAAATGACCGTATTTTTCAGAGTAAAAGATGCACCTTTTTCCCTCCAAAAAGAGGGTGAAAATCTGGGTACGTATTATACACTGAATACAGAATTTTTTTGCCTCCCAAAACCCTGCCCCCTTTGCAAAAATGGCTGTGCACAGACTTTGGGAGGCTTGAAGAGTGCTCCTGGGGACTGGGGAGGGTAGAAATCAGCAAAAAATGAGCCTTTTGGGCTCATTTTTGCCTCCTGAAGTGCATGCCCTTTTTTTGACAAAAAACAGGCCCGTTTTTTTGCGAAAAATGGGCCATTTTTGCGAGATCTGCTGAGTGCAAACACCTTTTTTTAAAAAAAATTGCCTCTTCAAAATCTTGGTGCATCTTATACTCCAAAAAATATGATAGCTACAATACAAACCAATATGCAAAGGGATGGAGGTGAGGTCTTTTTAATCCACTAACCACTCTACTATTGAGCGTCCCCATTGGGACCCTTGGACAATAGGCAGAACCATGTTTTGAGACCCTCCCAGAAGGCCAAGAGATTGGGGACAAATGTTACCTTGAAGGCAGTGGTGGGATCCCACTGGTTTAACAACCAGTTCGGCGATTGCACACTTGCTTGCGCAGGTGCCTGATGCGGACTGTGCACATGTGCATAGTTTAGAGAACAATTACCTTCCGCATTACTGCTGGGGAGGAAAACAGCTGAGTAGCAGCAATCCGCTCTGCCGCGTGACTCAGATGAGAAGATAAAGGCCAGTAAAGCACGGGGCGGTGCAGGGGGACCTACTTGATCGTCGGAGCTACCGGTTTGCCCGAACCGGTCTGAACTGGTGGAATCCCACCCCTGCTTGAAGGGCATGATGTTCCAGCAGAGATAAAGCTATTGGGAATCCACCAGGCAGAATTCTTTGACAGACAGAGTCTGCAGCTTGCCACTTTTGCTGTCGCGAGTGGGGCAGACCGATCCCTTTGGGATGAGACAGTTTCTCAGTTCAGCCCAGTTCCTGATGCCTCTTGAATTCCATATGGTGTTCTTAGAAAGTCAAAATCTTACAGTCCTTATTTGGAAAAGTGCATTTCTTCCCCAGGAAAAGGAACCAGTGAGTGGAAATGAGAAGCAGTAAACTTGGGAAGATGAAGGAGGAGGCTGTCAAGGAGTGCCAAATATTACCAGCCTGCCTTCTGAGAAATGGGCATGTTGTTTTTTTAGCTGTCTCAATGTGTTTTCAAATGTAGAGAGATGAGTAGCTTGTGGGGCTTGTGGTTTGTGCAAAAACTGGGTGAGATTTTTGTGACATGAACTTCATGAGGAGGGCCAAGGGTTCTCTGGTTAAGATGCTAATTCAGCAGGCTCATCCTGATCTCTCAATTATGCTGTATTGAATGTCGTTTCTGCTGAAACCAAGTTCTGTTCTTCTTAGGATAAACCAGAGGACCTTGTCTTGTGCTGTAGCATTGAAGATATGTCAGAACCACTCTTTCTGTCTATTTCTGGTGAAATAAAAGAGCTGTGTATCAGTTACTTGATTCCCTCTGACAGGTAAAGAAAGGAGATATAGGTATAATGAAAAGCTAGTAATGTTATTTATACAAATGATTTGGTTTCTTTCTGCTTTAATTCCAATTCATTAATTCATTCATTTACTCACTCATTCATTCATTCATTCATTTAATCACTCATTCAAAATCACACATAAAATGTCAGTACCACTTTATAAATTGTCAGTAAGACCATACCTGGAATACTACATCCAGTTTTGGTCACCACATTACAAAAAAGTTGTTGAAACTTTGGAAAAAATGCAGAGAAGAGCAACTAAGATGATTAGGGGGCTGCAGACTAAAAGTTGCAGAAATTGGGAATGGCCATTCTACAGAAAAGAAGGACTAGGGGTAACATGATAGCAGTTTTTCAGTATTTGAGGGGCTGCCACACAGAGGAGGGGGGTCAGTTTGTTTTCTAAAGCACCAGAAGGCAGGACAAAGAACAATGGATAGAAATTAATCGAGAGAACCGAACGGGAATTAAGGAGAAACTTCTTAACAGTGAGGACAATTAACCAGTAGAATGGGCTTGCTTTCAGAAGTGGTAGAGTTCAAGGTAACTACTGTATTTTTCAGAGTATAAAACACACTTTCCCTCTCCCCTAAGAGAGGGTGAAAATTTGGGTGTGTCTTATACACCTGCCGGCCCCCAAACTTTGGCCTCCTTGCAGCAAATAGCAAACAGCCTGTTTCAGTTTCAGCTTCAGCACAGCCTGATTAGTACAAGGAGCTGATTGTTGGTTGGATCGGCCTCACGACCATCAGCTGTTTCAGGCTGCAAGGATTTCCATTGCCTATTGCTGCCTCTGCGCGACCCGTTTTCGGCCTCCGCATCCCATTTTCAGCCTCCACACAACCTGTTTTCATCCCCCACGTGCCCCATTTTCTGCCCATTCTGATCCCTGCCACCCAGAACGAGCGGAAAATGGGGCATGCAGAGGCTGAAAACGGATCATGCGGAGTTTGAAAACAGGATGCAGAGGCCGAAAATGGGGAGCGTGGAGCAGGCAATATGCTGTGGCAATCCCTGCGGCCTGAAACAGCTGATGATCAGAAGGCCCGACAATCAGCTGTTTGTGCTAATCAGGCTCTGCTGAAGTTGAAACTGAAACAGGCTATTTGCTGTTTGCTGCAAGGAGGCAAATTGCTGGGAGGCAGAGGCAGATTCCCCCCGCCCCTTGTTTTCCTCCCCAAAAGCTAGTTGCATCTTATACTTTGGAGCATCTTATACTCTGAAAAATATGGTACTTAATAAACAAAGCAGTCCCTATGGAGTTTACTCAACTAGTCATTGTCAACTGTAGGGGGCAGTGGTTAGCACCATTTCAAAGCCATAGAGACAGTGCTGTCCAGAGACATTTCTGAAGTCATGTGGCCAGCATGACATTATGGAGAGCTGTTACCTTCCCACCAAAAGGGTACATATTTATCTACTAACACTCGCATGCTTCTGAACCTTTACATTGGCAGTTGCTGGGGCAAGGACGGGAACTCACCCTATCACGTGGCACTCAGGTCTTGAACCTGCATCTTAACCACTGAGCCACCATGTTGCCTAACTATGGTACTTTCCTATATTCTAGTGTTTTCCCAAAAATAAGACAGGGTCTTATTTTCTTTTGACCCCTGAAATAAGCACTTGGCCATATTTTCATTATTTTTGAGATGCAGGAGGTGGCAAGCGTGGTCACCTCATGGCTGGTCACCTCATGGCAATATTTTTGGGGATGGCTTATTTTCGGGGGAAGTGTATCTTAGTGCATACGCTCAAAAACCCAATTGGACATTATCCAGGGAGGTTTAATTTTCAGGGAAACAGGGTACTATTATACAGGAGTCTCCAAGACTGCTTGTTTTTCCTTGAGAATAGATAGATGGAGCTTGGCTGTGGTCAGTCTTGGATCTTTTGCAGTTTTGCAATGATTCCAGGCTAATTCTCTGCTTGAGCCCTCCTCTGCAACAAATGGATGATTTTTGCCAGAAGCAGGAAGCAATTGCTAGTTTTCCACAAAAAGTCATAAATCATGACCACAGGACATTGCAAACGGTCATAAATGCAGCCTGGTTGCCAAGCCACCTAAAATAGGATCAAGTGACCAGGGCCACGATGTAGAAAAGATGTGGAGACTCTAGAAAGAGTGCAGAGAAGAGCAACAAAGAGGATTAGGGGACTGGAGGCTAAAACATGAAGAACGGTGGCAGGAACTGGGCATGTCTAGTTTAATGAAAAGAATGACTAGGGGAGACATGGTAGCAGTCTTCCAATATCTCAGGGGTTGCCACAAAGAAGAGGGAGTCAAACTATTCACCAAGGCACCTGAGGGTAGAACAAGAAGCAATGGGTGGAAACTAATCAAGGAGAGAAGCAACTTAGAACTGAGGAGAAATTTCCTGACAGTGAGAACAATTAGTCAGTGGAACAGAAGTTGCCTCCAGAAGTTGTGAATGCCCCAACACTGGAAGTCTTCAAGAAGATGTTAGATAGCCATTTGTCTGAAATGGTATAGGGTTCCTGCCTAGGCAGGGAGTTGGACTAGAAGACCTCCAAGGTCCCTTCCAATTCTGCTATTGTATTGTATTGTATTGTATTGTATTGTATTGTATTGTATTGTATTGTATTGTATTGTATTGTATTGTATTGTATTGTATTGTATTGTATTGTATTGTAAAGGGTGTTACTGGCCATTGGAACTTCTAATCTGTTTTGCAAGTACCTGGGGACGTCCTTTGTAACTTTGAACAGTCCCTAAGTGACCAGATATAAGTCGAGGATTACCTGTAAAGAAGTCTTTCATTCAGGCCTGGTATTTTAATCGTCCCATTCGTCTCTAGAAGGAAAGGTGGCCTACTTAACCTCTGTTCGTCTTGTTCTGCAGTGATGAGGAAGAAAACATAATGAATTCAGAAGATCTAAAACTCAACTTTGGCTCTGAGGTGGCCTTGCAGAGTGTGATAAAGCGTCAGCTGATCATTACCAATCATTCGGAATCAATTGCTCCCTTCACCATAGAAGTCGATTATTTCAACACCTCTCCGCGGCCTTCTGAGGATCAAGACGGGTATGTCTTGTTCCCTTCTGTTTAACCTTGAGGGCCAAAACTCTGCTAACTCTTGCTTAGTAGACCTCTCAAATATTTCCATGCCTGCATAAATATTCAATTCCTCAATAACTCTAAGCCCTTTCCAGGCTGGGTGTCCAGAGGTAGGAACGGGACAATTTATCATAACTAACTTGCCTCAGGGACAACTCGCCACAGGACAATTTAACAATTCAACTTAATTATTTAAAATAAATAAATATTTTAATTGTTGTCGTTCACATTTCATTTCTATCCCTCCCTTTGTAACTTTTCTTTAGTGATTCTATTCCACCATTAACTATGGTCCTGTGGCGGATTGTCTAATGGTGAGCTGGCCAGAGGTGGCATTCAGCAGGTTCTGACCAGTTCTGGAGAACCGGTAGCGGAAATTTTGAGTAGTTCGGAGTACTGGTAAATACCATCACTGGCTGGCCCCACCCCCATCTTTTATCTGCCTCCCACGTCCCAGCTGATCGGGAAGAAATTTTACAGTTTCCTTCTGGAGTGGGGAGGGAATGGGGATTTTGCAGTATCCTTCCCCTGGAGTGGGGAGGGAATGGGGATTTTGCAGTATCCTTCCCCTGGAGAGGGGAGGGAATGGGGATTTTATAGTTTCCTTCCCCTGGAGTGGGGAGGCAATGGGGATTTTGCAGTATCCTTCCCCTGCCACACCCACCAAGCCATGTCACACCCAGCAAGCCACACCCACAGAACCGGTAGTAAAAAAATGTGAATGCCACACTGGAGTTGGCTGTGGAGAATTGGCTGTGGCAAATTGTCATAGACCCTCCAGAGATGGGCTTTGAAAAAGCTGGCTGTCCTTTATCTCTAATGCCCCATTCAAGTAATCCCACCAATGTTTCTGCTGCAAGGCCCACTTTCCTCCTCTTTAATAATTTCCCCCAACTGCTGGCTCAGTGGGATATTACCAGATGGGGCGCAAGATAGGTGAAGAAAGGTGCATTCCTCCGTTTTTAGACTTAGAATAACTTTATTGTCACTTTGAACGTACATTAATTGGCATACATTAAAATGAAATTGCTGTACATTCCACAAGCTCTCAAAGTGTCTCCATCTCTAATATAAACATGACAAGATGGATAGATAGACAGACAGACAGACAGACAGACAGGCAGACAGCCCCAGCCAGACAGGCAGATAGCACAGTCTAGTTTGGATGTATACATGTATGTGACGAGAGAAATGAATCTTGCCGAGTTGTCCAGATGGATGGAGGGAACAAAGCTCTTACAGAATCTGGTAGCCCTGCTAGAAATACTTTGAAACCCCCTCCCAGAGGGGAGCAACAGAAACAGAGACCAAAGTGGCTGTGTGGGATCTCTAATAATGCTTGGAGCTCTAAGTGCATAATGCTTACTAAGCAGTATCCTGAATGACAGCTTCCTATTATCTTCTCGGCTGCTCTCACCACTCTCTGTATGGGCTTTCTTTCTGAGGTTCTGCTGCCCTCAAACCAAATAGTGATCTATTGACAGTTCTCATGTCAATAGAAACTATAGGCCAGTGGCGGCTAACCTTTTTCTAAAGGCATGCCAAAATTGTGTGCGTGCACACTATTGCATACACATGCGTGCCCCACCCACCTGCATAGGTGTGTGTGACCCCCCCCAAGCATGCTGCATGACCCCCCCCCCCTCCATGCATGTTGCATCACACACACACACCCAACCTGGGAGGGGATTTTTTGCCATCTTCAGGCTCTGGAGTCTTTCCTGAAGCCTGGGGAGGGTGAAAAACAGCCCAATGAGCCAACGGGAAGTTTGTTCATGGCAATGAGCATCCGGTTGGCCCATTGGGCCAGTTTTTCGCCCTCTCTAGGCTCCGGAGGCTTTTCTAAAGCCTGGGGAGAATGAAAATGGCCTCCCCTGGCCCTACAGAAGCCCAAACAGTTGGCATGCACATCGGAGCTGAGGGCTGCCATGCCAGCAAATATGGCTCCACGTGCCATAGGTTTGCCATTACGGCTATAGGCTGTCTGTTTGTCACTCTCTCTCTCTCTTTCTCTCTCATCTGTATGTCTGTCCTTCTGTCCATCCATTGTCTGTCTGTATATCAATTTCTATCTTTCTATATCATCTTCTATTGAACCAATGCTTACCAAAGCCATCTTAAGGAAAATGGCTTCCTGCTGTGCTTGGTGATGATGGGGATTGTAGTGCCTCCCAGAACCACTACCCTGTGTCCCTTAGCTAACAGATCAGTATTGCCAGGAGAAGAAAGCAGCTGTTGTCAAATCAGCAGTGTTTTTAAGTGCATTTTTGAAGCATGCATCATGCCTGCAGATAACCAAGGGACCTTTATGAGTTCTCAGAGACTCAATTTCCTTTATCCAGGGACATGATGGTGGAGAAAACCAGACGGGTAACAAGACAATTTGCAAAGAGGAAGCAGTCAGGTAAGAAAAAAAACACCCATGTGTTTTTGTAGACAGGAAGTTTGTGAGACTGAAGATTTATTTTGATGGCAAAATTCAGCTGGACAAGAGATTCCGGCCAGTGCCTTTCAGACAACAGGAAGTCCTGCAGCTGCACTATCACAGAAAGGGCATGCTATTTATGTTTTTCTCCCTTTCCAGCCTTCCGAGCGGCCATGCTGTCCCATGGGAAAGGAGCAGCCTTCCATGTGCATCCTTCGGAGGGGACCTTGAACGCTTTCCAGGAACTTACCGTAGAAATCACAGCCTACAACAATATGTGGGGACATTATAGGGACGTTCTCATCTGTAAGGTAGGCAGCCTGTCTGAGACAGTGGAGGGAACGTTGACCTGATGTCAGAGCAGTTGGTGGCAAACCCACAACATGTGTTTCAAAGGTGACATGCTAGCAAAGGTGACACAATGTTTTTTTAAAGTTTTTTATTTGTTTTATTTTTAAACACAACATAAAACTCCTTAATCTCACATGTTATCGAAAGTGTATCTGCTGATTACAAAACATTTTCGTACGTCTCTTTGATATTCATCCAGGTTTCATATTATTTCATATTATTGCAAGTGCGTCACATCAAATATATTTATAGACTTTATCTTTTCTATGCTTTCCTTAATTAATTCTAATTGTATTATACGTCCTTCATTTTAAAACATACCAATAAAAACTTAAAACATAGCCACATGTTGGCATCATATTTGTTAATTCTACTATGCTCCAAAATCATTATTCCCTGTAGCCTATTTTAACCAAACATAAGTAATATTTACTCATCTCTTTATAAATCTTATTCAGTATTCAATCCCAATTACCACTTATAAGTATGCTTATATATAAATTTATTATCACTTTCATTTACTTGTTTAACTATGTTTATTATCACTAAATTTCCCTAATCTCATCTGGCTTTAAGTTAATCTTTTATCTATCAGCCTGTATCCATCCAGTAATAAAACAATATCACATGTACTGCCATTTGTGGCATATTTCTTCTGAACATATTCTTAATCCAATTTGTATGGACTTTTCTTTGCAGTCCATCAGTTGTAAGTTCTTTCCTGTCATTTTGTAGCCCCTCCTTTTCTTCTTCCTTGACCAGTCTAATTTTATATGTCAGGTTTGTTATCAAAGGTGTTACTAGTAAGGTTTCTTTCTTTAGTATCATAAGTTCTTATGTTGCTTCTTCTTCTATATCTTGCCATCTGGTAAAGTTTCCATCCATCTAGTTTATCTTTCCATGTTCCACTTTTCCCATAGCCAGACATAAGCCTCTCATCGAAAGGATCAGGCTATCTTAAATTCTTTGTGGTTAACACCTTTTTTGGTGTTTACGGGACCAACCTCTATTTTTTTCCATTTGATATGTAACTCCATCCTTTTCCTCATATTCTCCAATTAAATGTTTAATTTTTTTAAAAATGAATTAGAGTATTGCTCTATTGTGTCCATTATATCATGCAAACTAACATTTTTTCGTTGTTGTTTAATATATGCCATTATACAATTTTGCTTGTTTCTTTTTATATCTTAATCATTTCATATAGAAATCAAATTCTTTGGTATTCTTGAGTACAGTAAAAAGAGAAGAGAAAACTTTAAAAGTCACACACACTAATGAGGAGGAAGAGCTTTAGTCCAAGATTGCAAACAGAAGAAGAAAAAAAAGAGAAGACGAGAAACCTCCTCTGTTTCTTTTAGGAGTTCTTCATAGGTTTCGTTTAGAATATCAATTAGAGAAGTTATGATAACCCACTGACCAAGTCCTCCTGTGCTTGATTCTGCCACTTATATATATATATATATATTTCTTTTAAAGTTTCAGCTTAATTTAGAAGGTTTTTATGGGCTATTTCTTTTACAACTGTCCCTCCAAAGCAGTGCTTCTCAAATAGTGGGGCGCCCCCCCCCCCAGGGGGGGTGCGAGGCCCGTAAAGGGGGGCGCGTTTGACCTCGGCAAACACTGTCATAACAAGCCAAGCCCCGTGTTTATGTCTCTGTATCCAGTCAGATGCTGACAAGGACCTTCTCCTGTGAAACATAACGCTGCCCCAATTAATCAAACTTGCTAAAGAAATCGGGCTACCGCTGCTGACATTTGCATCGACAGTGAGCATTAAGCCAGTACATGTGACTGCGCATGCTCCTCCCTTTCGAGGAGAACAGACCCGATTGGATAGACAAGATGCTCTATCCTGATTAGCCAAACCCGCCCGTGTGACTTTTAGACCCGGATGATACTATTTACAGTCGTGCGGGGGGCGCGAAATGTTTTCTTCTTCCTAGGGGGGCATGACAGAAAATAATTGAGAAGCACTGCTCCAAAGCAATAAAAAATCCATAGCGAGAATACACTTTCGTTTTCCTTTGTTTTATGTTGAGGCCATCTGCAACTCTGCCAGCAGCCTCCCTAGGGGAGGCTGTCTGTTTATCGCGGATTTGAAGCCCTCCTTTGGATCAAAACAGGGATCTTGCGATATCCCTGTGACCAGCAAAAATCCGGCTTCGTCTTCCCTACCCCTTCAGGACAGTTTAGATTCATCAGAACCCTCCATCGGCAAAAGAATCAATGATGATCCTGCAGCTGCAGGGTCATACGTTGTATCGTTGCGATGCAGGCCTCTTCATAAGAAGGTGACACAATGTTTTGAGTGACACACTAGTGTTTGGTAACACCTGGTAAGAACTATTCCTCCAAAGCACATCCTTTTTTTAGCTTCCAGATCAGTCTGATATAATAAAGGAGAATATTTTCAAATTTCAAATTCAGGATAGTGCTGGAAGATACCTTGGAGATCTTCTAGTCCAACCCCTTGCTCAAGCAAGGGGTTGGACTCAAGTTTTTCCTTAATTCCAGGTTGCTTCTCTCCTTGACGAGTTTTCATCTGTTGCTCCTTGTCTGCCCTTCTGATGCTTTGGAGAATAGGTTGATGCTTTCCTCTCTGTGGCAGCTCCTCAAATATTGGAAATACTGCTATCATGCCACCCCAGTCTTCCTTTTTTTAAATAAAAAAAATACAAATAAGTCCTTTTTTCCTGTGTGCGATGCAGGAGGGGCTACTCATGGGTTATCATCACAGCCTGATTGGTCCAGAGAGGGAAATTCTTTGCCACACTTCCTCCTTCCCTTGGCTCCCCAGTTTCCTCTTAGTCTTTGGTCCAAGCAGACTGTTATTTGGCTCCTGTTTGAGGAAATTAAAGTTAATATTGTTACATTTAAAAAATTGGCTTCTTTAAATTCTAAATTGCTTGAGCTGCTGACTGATAAAGGGGCCATTATCATTGTCACCTGACGGCGGTGGAGAGCAGGTATGGCATTCCTGCTCCAACCCAATTGTCACAGGAGCCCTGCCGGTCCCTTTTAATTCAGGGGTGGCAGGCTCCAAATTGCAGCTCGATGGGAGTGGCTGCACCTGCCGAGGCGCAGGAATGGAGAAGAGCTCTTCTCCATTCCTGCGCCTCGGCTGGTGCAGCACTTGCAGCTAGAAGTGGAGATTCAAGGAGTTTGCAGCCATTTTGGATGGCCACGAGGCACCACGAGGTGGCAGCCATCTTGGGAGTTGCGTCGCTTCATCAAGCAGCACCCTGGGATCACGGCCATTAACCGAAGCTGAGGGGGACCATCCAGAGCCAGAACACAGCCGAAAGCATTCTCCCAGACCCCGTTCTGCCTCTCTGGTCAGCAAGGGATCTTTTCATGGGGGAGGAGCCCCAACAAGAGCTGGAGTTTTCTGAGAATGAAGAGGCCCTTCTGCCTGACTACAATCTGGAGATTGTGAAGAAACAGTGGGTGCGGCCCTCAGAGTTTCCCAATCCAGAGGGAAACGACCACCAGTTCTACAATATGGAACAGTCCTTTTCTCAGGTACTTCAGGTTCCTCCCATGGACGCATCTGAGGCAGCATTGCCTATTTCCTTGACTCTGGTGTTGGGCGATGTGGCTGATAAACTTAAACCCGAATAATAATAATAATAATTTAATTTTATATCCCGCTCTCTCTCCCCAAGGGGACTCGAGGCGGGGCACAGGCAATTAAAATACAAATAAGACCACAGACAAAATACAAAATACAAAATTAAAAATTGAATTAAATTGATCCTGCGCTAAAACCCATAAACTAAACTAAAAATTACCCCTAAAAACCCCTAACCTAAAAAGAGACTACCCAAGGCCGGCCAGGCGAAAAAAGTGTGTCTTTAATTTTAAGCGGAAGGAGCGGAGGTCCGTGGTTGTCCTGATATCGGGGGGAAGGTCGTTCCAGAGGGCTGGGCCCGCCACAGAGAAGGCCCTTCCCCTGGGCGTCGCCCGCTGACAAAGTCTAGTGGACGGCACCCGGAGAAGTCCCTCTCTGTGGGAGCGAATCGGCCGTGAGGATGTATGGGGCAGGATCCGATCCCGCAGGTAGCTAGGTCCCGAGCCATGGAGCGCTTTGAAGATGATAATTAACACCTTGAAGCGCACCCGGAAGACGACAGGTAGCCAGTGCAGCTCGCGCAAGAGCGGTGTTACGTGGGCAAACCTAGAGGTGCCCATAATTGCTCGCGCGGCTGCGTTCTGGACCAACTGAAGCCTCCGGGTGCACCTCAAGGGGAGCCCCATGTAGAGAGAGTTGCAATAATCCAGTCGGGATGTCACGAGCGCATGAGTGACTGTGCGAAGGGCGTCCCGATCCAATAGGGGGCGCAACTGGCGTACCAGGCGAACCTGGTAAAACGCCCTCCTGGCCACGGCTGTCACCTGCTCTTCCATGGACAGCCGGGTATCCAGGAGGACACCCAAGTTGCGCGCCCCATCCACAGGGGCAAGATGTTCGCCCCCTATGGCCAGAGATGGAATCATCTGGTTGAATCGGGCAGCCGGAAACCACAGCCACTCGGTCTTGGTCGGGTTGAGCCTGAGTCCGTTACTTCCCATCCAGATCCGCACGGCTTCCAGGCACTGGCACATCACCGCTACGGCATCGTTGGGGTGGTTTGGGGTAGATATATACAGCTGAGTATTATCAGCGTAGAGATGATACTCTACCCCAAAACCACGGATGATCTCGCCCAGCGGCTTCATATATGTGTTGAACAGGAGGGGCGAGAGGACCGACCCCTGAGGCACCCCACATGTGAGGGGTCTCGAGGTCGACCTCTGCCCTCCTGCCAACACAAATTGCAATCGGCCAGAGAGGTAGGAGGAGAACCACCGTAACACGGTGCCTCCCACCCCCAACCCCCCCAGCCGATGCAATAGGATACCATGGTCGATGGTATCGAAAGCCGCCGAGAGGTCTAATAGGACCAGGATGGAGGAACAACCCCCATCTCTGGCCCTCCAGAGATCATCGACCAACGCGACCAATGCCGTCTCGGTGCTATGCCCGGGCCGAAAGCCGGACTGGCGCGGGTCCAGATAATCAACTTCCTCCAGGTGACGGGGAAACTGTTGTGCCACCACACTCTCAACAACCTTCGCCAAAAAGGGAAGGTTGGAGACTGGACGGTAGTTGTTTAAAAGAGCTGGATCCAAAGAGGGCTTCTTAAGGAGGGGCCTCACCATAGCCTCTTTTAGGGAGGCAGGCAAGGAACCCTCACTTAAGGATGCATTGATAACCTCTTGGAGCCAGCCTCGTGTCACCTCCCAGGATGCCAGTACAAGCCAGGAGGGACACGGGTCCAATAAACATGTGGTGGCTCGTAGTCGCCCACGTAACCTGTCCATATCATCGGAAGCAACGGAGTCAAACTCCTCCCAAACAAGATCCGCCTCGTGGCATTCCACTGGACCAGCAATGGGGGCTAACTCATTTTGTATCTGAGCGGTTTTCTCCTGCAGATAAGACACAAATTCCTCTGCTCTACCCTGTAACGGGGCTTCCCGCACCCTCTGTTGAAGGAGGGAGCGGGTCACCCTAAACAGGGCGGCAGGGCGGTTATCTGCGGATGCTATGAGAGTGGCACAATGATGGCGTTTGGCCACTCTCAGCGCCACAATGTAAGTCCGTAAATGGGCTCTTACCTGTGTCCGGTCAGATTCAGAGCGGGTTTTCCTCCATCTTCTCTCTAGGCATCTCTTGTGGCGTTTCATTACCCTTAGCTCCTCGGTGAACCAAGGAGCCAGGGTGGCTCGGCGCCACAAGAGAGGCCGCAAGGGCGCGACCCGATCCAAGGCTCCCGCGGTCGCAATATTCCATGCGGCCACGAGGTCCTCCATCGGGGCGCGGGTCAGGGGTACAGGAAGTGGCCCAAGCGCCGCCTGGAACCCCTCTGGATCCATCAGGCGCTTGGGGCGGAACCAAATTGGTGACTCAGGTTCTGCCTCCCCGCGGAGGGGAGCAGCGGTCGGAAAGTCGAGCTGGAGAAGTGAGTGGTCTGACCATGACAAGGGCGTGATGACTATATCCCCTATACCCAGATCACTCGTCCATTGGCCAGAGACAAAGATGAGATCTGGTGTGTGTCCACCCTCGTGGGTGGGGCCTTGAATTACTTGGGTCAGGTCCATGGCCGTCATGGAAGCCATGAACTCCCGAGCTACCTCGGATGATACGCCAACCGTTGGCAAGTTGAAGTCCCCCATGACTAAAAGTCTGGGGGTCTCAATTGCCACCGTAGCGATCACCTCTAGGAGCTCGGGCAGGGCTGCTGCTGCATAGCGAGGAGCCAGGTATACAACCAGCAAGCCCAACTGCCTCCCTAGGCCCCACTTTACGCAGAGGGATTCACAACCGGTGGTCTGTGGCACAATGGTTTCTCTCGGCTCAAGACCTTCTTTTACAATGACCGCTACCCCACCGCCCCTACCCAGGGCCCGGGGCTGATGAAAAGCGCGGTAACCTGGTGGGCAGATTTCAACGAGGGGAAGTCCTCCCTCGTGGCCCAACCAGGTCTCCGCAATCCCAACCAGG
Organism: Rhabdophis nuchalis; assembly: GCA_039707465.1. Classification (NCBI taxonomy): domain Eukaryota; kingdom Metazoa; phylum Chordata; class Lepidosauria; order Squamata; family Natricidae; genus Rhabdophis; species Rhabdophis nuchalis. Next base: position 7,975,111 of record CM077647.1, on the reverse strand, counting down.
TCCAGCCCCCCCTCTGACACAAGGTCATTAATGAGGGGGGCTTTGTTGACAACGGACCTGGCGTTGCAAAACATCAGCCGTAAGCCCTGGCTCTGTACTCCCTGACCACCTAGCCTGCGGGGGTTGTGGCACTTGACCGTTTGAAGCCAACGGCTACGTGCCTCCAACCGGGAGGATGGAACTTGTCTCCCCTCGGACCTGCCTCTCCCCACGACCCTCTGGATCGGTCGGCCCTCCGTCGGAACGACTCGTGTTTCCCCCCTCCTGTCGGATCCTTCCGCCTCCCTCCGCCGCCTGCTGGTCCGGCCCTTACTTTCAGTAATACCCCCTGTCTCTGCCTGTCTAAACCCACCCCCCTCCCTGGTACCCCCTAAAAGAACCAATAATTTAGATACTAAAAACCCCCTAAGGCCGCGCTTCGCCCATCTCTCCGGATTAATAAATCCCTCATCAAGATGGGCCCTCGATAGAGCAGAGGGCCAAGCCTGTGAGAGCGGGGACTCTCGTAAAAACAAAAGATTTGCTCTGGAGTACATTGCGCTATAATAAATAATTAAAACTAATCATCAATATAAAACAATGTAAGAATAATTTCATTGGTGTGTCATGGGTTAAAATAGGATCTTAAAAAACATCATTAGCCATAATTTAAATTCATCAAAGATCTAATAAAGTGAATAAGTGCTATAATAAGGAAGTTCACAATGTAAATTGGGTGTCCATTTGATGTTCCAGTCCAAAAGATCTTTAGGACATTCACAAGGTCTTTAAAGAGGTCTTAGTCCGGCACAGTTCTATTGGTCTTAACAAATCATCATCACAGGGGGAAGGGTTTCTTCTCAAGTTGCTGAGGAATGTAGGTTTGGGGCCAGCTAAGCTGGAAAGGAGTCTGTTCTCCCTGATGGAAAATTGCTCCCAGCTGGGGGTTTAACCAGGCCCAGGCCGGCTAGCCAACCTCCTAGCCCGACCCGGCCTAACAGGCCAGAAAACTCCAGTCTCCAACCTCCAATTTCCCGGCCTGGGGCCTGTTATGCGGGCCTCTCCCCTCGACCGATCACCAGGGTCGGGGGATTTCTGTCCTCCCCAGCCCAGGGCTCAGTCAGCTTCTTCTGGCTACCACCAGTCAGCCCCGCAGCCGGCAGTCCGGTCCGAGCCCCCGCCACTAAAAAACTCGGGGACACCGGCCTTCTGTCCGGGGCTCTCACCCCCGTCTCACCGCTGTCGTTGCAAGGCTGGCTTCAGCGTCAATCGCAGCGCTCCCACCGCCGCCCTTCGAGTCTTCCATGGTCAGTCAGCAGGGCAGGGTTCAGCGCGACCATCTCGGCGCTCCCACCGCCGCCATCTCCTAGAATACCGCCTCCGCCAGGCCTCCCGGCGCTCCCACCGCCCGGCCTGGCTTCCAGCGGCCGTCACAACGCATCCTCCCGGTGCTCTCACCACCGGCGTCTTTCTCTCCATATCAGGTCTGTCGCCTCCGCCACCGCCACTGCCGCTGGCCTCCTGGCGCTCTCACCGCCTTCTCCTCCGTCTATCCCCCTGGCCCACTGCTGCCGCCGCCATCCCGGGGATTCACAAGCGTGGTCGGCCACCACCGCCCTCATTCGGACGCCAGGGACGCCGTCCTCCGCTCCGGCGCTCTCGCCTTCACCTGCGCCGTTTTCGTTCCCGCTGCACCCATTTCCCGCTGCACCCATTTACATCGAGAGCCTCACCCCGAGACGCCAGGGTGGATTCCTTATCGATCCCATACCCTCCGACTAATGCAGGAGGGCTGGGAGCACGGATAGAGGCCAACAATCTCCATGGCACACACGGAGCTCCAGAGTTAGCCCGCCATCTTCGCGCAAGATAGGAGAGCAGAGCTTACCTTTTGTAAGAATTTCCAAGCTTCTGCATGGGCCATCATCGGGGTCTGTGGCTTCTTACTTTAACTGTACAGCAGTCCTAATTTTGGCCAGGCACATCTTGGAGCTGGAGGCCCTGTCATCCCGAGGGGATCTCTGTATTTTCCATCATGACAGAGTGGTCCTCAGTTAGATCCAGCCTTCAAACCTAAGGTGAACTCCCGTTCCTTAGAGCTGAGGAGATTGTTCTCCCGAACTTTTGCCCGGAGCCTTCCATGATAGGAAGCGCCTTTGGCATAGGTTAGATGTCTGGCGGGCCCTTCGTATTTATATCCGGCACACGGCCTCAACCCGCAAGTCTGAGGCATTGTTTGTGTCCTTCCTACTCGCCACCCTGGGACTAGGATTACCTCCACGACCATTGGGAGGTGGATCCGGCAAGCCATTGTCACCGCCTATGATGTTACAAGTCAGGCTCCTCCCCTGGGGATTACAGTACATTCCACGTGGAGCAACCACAGCAACGTGGTCGACCAGGGCTTTGTTCAAGGATATTTGCAAGGCGGCCACGTGGTCTACCCCATCGCCCTTCATTCGCCACTACTGTCTGGATGCCTTCGCATTGGCTGAGGCGCCTTTTAGATGCAAGGGTTCTTCAACAGGTAGTGGCCACACCAGTTTCTACGTATTAGCTCACGAGTAGCCCCTCCCACATCACACACTGGAAAATGAATGTTGGTCCTTACCTGAATGTTGATTCTCAGTGTGATGCAGGAGGGGCTACATCCCTCCCTAGTAAGTTGCAGATAATCAGGTGGAGGGCTGGGGGTGGCCTAGTTGTCTTCTTGTGTTCTTCCAGGTGGATGGCATTCCGTGACATTGAGGAAACTGGGGATCCAAGGGAAGAAAGGGTGTGACAAAGAGTTCCCTCAGTGTCTGGACCAATCAGGCTGTGATGATAACCCACAAGTAGCTCCTTCCCATATTACACTGAAAAGCAATGTTCAGGTAAGGACCAACATTCGTTCTCTAAACATAGCCAATTCCTGCAACTGTTCTTCATATGTTTTAGCCTCCAGCCCCCTAATCATCTTGGTTGCTCTTCTCTGCACTCTTTCCAAAGTCTCAACATCTTTTTCGTAATGTGGTGAACAAAACTGGATGCAATATTCCAGGTGTGGCCTTACTAAGGTTTTTTTAATGTGGTACTTTGCAGTACTGCTTTAAAACAACCTTAAAAAATGTGTAGCTCAAGGTTGAAATGAGTTGGGTATCAAAATTATCCTTTTGTGTGTGCAGGTGGGTGAATTACAGCTGAAGCTGATCCCCATAGAGATGTCTGTGAAAGGTTGCCCCATCTTCCTGCAGTTGACTGGACCAAACCATCCCATGGAAACACTGACTGTCAGGTAGATGCCCGAAACGTTTAGCAAAGCTACTGGGAACTCCCAATTGCAAGACAGCGGGGATTTCGGAGAGCTATAGCTAGACCAGCATGAACTTGTATTTTTCCCCTCTGGGACACAATCCTGTCCTGGCTGCAGATCTCCTGGACCACAGAGCCCCATTTTCTTCCTTGTTTATGTTGAAGGACTGACCCAGCGACAGCAAATGATCTCCCCAAAGGCTGCAGCCTACATCTTTTGCAAGAGATGAGGGTGAAGCTGTTTGATTTTGAGTCTCCCAGATCTCCTGCCTGAAAGACGAGCACTTGTTTTTATCCAGCTTTGTCTTGTGCTTCAGTTCCCCAATTTGTTCCAGTGGTCCTAGGCCAGTGTTGGCTAACCTTTTTCTCCTTGCGTGCCAAAATCGTGTGTGTGGCAGCTTCCACACACACGATTTCTTAGGCATGACCGCTGGCAGGATGACTTTGGGTAACTCACCAGGAGGCGGTGAATTGCCTTTATTATCTTGCCTTCCTTGGTCCTGAAAGCCAGCTGGATGACTTTGGGCCAATCGCACTCTCAGCCCAAGCTACTCACATGGTTGTTGTGGGAAAAATGAGAGGAAGAAGGTGTGTTGGAGTTTTGAGTTATTTGTAAAGATAATAAAGGCAAGATACAAATAAATAAATAAACATCGTTGCTCTTGTGCAAATAATTTTCCATTCCTCCAGAAAGTTCCTGTAAGGTTCTGGCTGGATTGATTAGCAGGAGGGACCCTAGGAAATATATGTTCCCCATCCCATTTTTCTACAACATTGTTGTAGACGAATTCGTTAAATAATTAGCATTCTCTTAATAACCATTGCTACTTCAGGTAGTCCTCAACTTACAGTCAAAATTTTAGTGAACTTTTCAACATTGCAGTGGTGCTGAAAAAAGTGGCTTGTGATGGGTCCTCACATTAATGACCATTGCCACATCTCTGTGGCCACATTTGCCAAGTCACACATTTCAGTCATGTTGAGCCTTGCCTAACAAGCGAAGTATCTCACGTAATAACTTTGGCACAAACAGTTGTAAAATCAGGTGCAGGTGTGTGTGATGCCTCACTTAATGAAAGTGCCATTTAACGATGAATTTTCTGGTCTCAATTGTGTTCGTAAGTAGAGGACAACCTGTTTAATATTGGTGTCAGAAATCCCTCCTGTGTCTCTAGGAGCTGTGGGAATTGTGTATTGTATCAAAAGTGATGGGAGTGAGAGAGAGAAAAATCCTTCCAGATCTCTGAAGATGAATGGTGAAACAAAGCCTGTGGTGTTGAAATGTTTTTTGGTTTTATTGATGGAACGCATTTACTCCCCCCTCTCTTTCCTAGAAAACAGCAAATAAACAGACACACATTGTAGATAATATCTTATTTTCTTCCAAGGTTTGGAGCCCATATCTCTGGAGGAGACACCGTCTCACGGTACATCCGTCTCAGTAACCCCACTCCCTTCGGTAAGTGTTTATACTGGCCAGCTTCATCGTCCCCCCTCCCCCCCCAGAACAGGCAAGTTCCCTCCGCCTCTGGAAAATAATTGTCAAGCTCTTCCAAGTTCCTAAGAATATGTCTCTCTTTGTCTTCTTCTTCCCCCAAAATATCAGTGGGTTCTGCTGTGGCCCATTAGCAGCCAGCAGAGCTGGTGATAGACTCAGACAGTGAGAGGTTGGGGAGGAAGATGGGCCAGTCCTGGAGTCTGGGGAAGGCATTGAGGAGGGCTCTTGGTCGGAGGCAGAGAGGGGGCCAGAGCTGTATGCCAGTTATTAGCTGCCTTCGGAGTCGGAGGTAAGTGGGGCAGAACAGCTGGAGCCTGTTTCCAGTGTCCGCATGCACACAGCTGCCAGGAGAAGGGCACAGCTAAGGAACAAGGGTCGACGGGAGTAAAGGCACAGGCGGACACTGAATGGCCCCTCCCAGAGGAAATAAAAGAGGAGCAAAAGGGGAGTGGAGTTTGCAGGAGACAATTAGTTCCTTTCATGAATATGAAGATTTGTTTGTGACTCCCAGAGACTCCTTGCCTTATATTTTTTTCTGGTACAGCATTGCTTTTGGAAGCTATTGGCCTGGCAGCTCTCCAAGCCTGATAAGGTCTGTGGTTGTAAATTCACCCTTGAAAGACTGTTTGCCAGGACTATTCTAGATGTGAATGAGTGGAATTCACATTAGCCTAATAAAAAGGGGTTTTGTCTGCACAAGGAGTCTATTTTGTGATTTTTGTGAGGTCAAAACAAATTCTGAGATTTTAGCCCAACAGACTGGGGGATTCTGGGAGCTGAAGTCCACATTTCAGTTTAAAAGTCACTTTTGAGAAATGCTGTTTTAGTGCATGACTTCTTGAGGTTGCAGCCAACCCCATACTTAGCTGCAAATCTTTAGCCACTCTAATTTTGATTTCACCTTTCCCCCTGTTTCTTCAATTCAGACATTCGAATGGACTGGGAAAGTTACAACCAAGATAAAGACGATGACAAACTGATCGATCTCTTGGTGTTTTATGGTGCACAGTTTCCAATCAAGGACGCCGATGGCAATGAGATCAATATCCTGTGGGAATCAGACATCTCCTCTAAGAATGCATCTTCTGACTCTAACTGGTCACGAATAAGGGAGATCCCGGTTAGTACGTGGACTGTTTAAAAAGTGTCATTTTCCTCCCTTGTAAAGGAATTTTCCAAAATAAGGTTTCCTTAGAAGACATGGCATTTCTACAATACTACTATAGTCAGCAAGACATTTACAATTCTCTGTGATTCCACTTATGGTATAGTAAGGATAAGTAGAAAAATAATGTGGCCTTTCAGCCCAGGTGCACAAAGGGTGGATTTCTGCGATTTTTTAGCAGCTGGGACAAATAAACCAACATTTCTCCTGGTAATTTTGCAGGGCACTTTGAATATATAGATTTATCGTGTCCGAAAACAAAAATTTTGGAACCACTGTGGGATTGCCTTTATTTAAATAAAGATTCTAGACTGAGACTCTAGAAAGAGTGCAGAGAAGAGCAGCAAAGAGGATGAGGGGACTGGAGGCTAAAACATATGAGGAACGGTTGCAGGAACTGGGTATGTCTAGTTTGATGAAGAGAAGGACCTGGGGAGACATGATAGCAGTCTTCCAATATCTCAGGGGCTGCCACAAAGAAGAGGGAGTCAAACTATTCTCCAGGGCACCTGAAGGAAGGACAAGGAGCAACGGATGGAAACTAATCAATGCTCCAACACTGGAGGTTTTTAAGAGATTGGACAACCATTTTTTCTGAAATGGTATAGGGCAGTGATGGCTAACCTTTTTCTAAAGGTGTTCCAAAATTGTGTGTGCCCCCACCTGCGCATGCGTGCACAACACCCCCACCCCGCATATGAATGGTCCCTCGTGCGGGGAGGGGAGTTTTCGCCCTCCCAGGCTCCGGAGACTTTGGGGAGGGTGAAACCCCCCCCCCTGCCCTCCGGAAGGCCAAAAATGCATGTGTGCTGGAGCTGAGGCCTGCCGTGCCAACAAATATGGCTCCGTGTGCCACCTGTGGCATCTGTGCCATAGGTTCGGCATCACGAGTATAGGATTTCCTGCCTGAGCAGGGGGTTGGATTAGAGGACCTCTAAGGTCCATTCCCATTCTGTTATTCTATTTTGTTCTTTTTTGTGAGACCTTCTACTGTTGTGTTGTGTTGTATTGTGTTTCATTCCATTCCTATTCCTACTCCTACTCCTACTCCTACTCCTATTCCTATTCCTATTCCTATTTCTATTTCTATTTCTTATTCTGGTCTAGTCTGGTCTGGTCTGGTCCAGTCTGGTCTTATCCAGTCCATTCCACTCCATTCTATTATCTTATCCCTGAGATGGCGAACCTATGGCCATTTGTCAAGGTGTGCAAGGCGCTGTCCTGTCAGCTGGTCAATGCACATATGCGCTGGGCAGTTGAATTTGCCATTTTTGAAGCCATTTTTTCACCCTCCCCGGGCTCCAGAGGCTTTATAGGAGACTGGGGAGGTCACTTCTGGTCACTTCTGGTTTGGTCGGAGCGTCATTTTGAGTGCTCCAGAGGCTTCATGAAAGGTCATGAAGCCTCCTCCCCACCCCGGCCCTCTGGAGCCTTCATGACCTTCCATGAAGCCTCTGGAGCACTCAAAATGACGCTCCGACCAAACCAGAAGTGACCTCCAATTTGTTCAGTGCGTCATTTTGAGTGCTCCGGAGGCTTCAGGGAAGCCTGCTGAAGGTTGCTGAAGCCTCTGGAGGACCTCCTGGGGTGGGGTGGGGAGCCTGTTTTTGTCCTTCCTAGGCTCCTATAAAACCTATGGAGCCTGGGGAGGGCGAAAAGAGCATGCAAAAAATAGGGGTTGTGCTGTAGTGCACGCATGTGCACTGAGAGGGGTCGCACATTACATTATGGGTGTGCGCCCCCCCACCCCCCACTTATGGCACGTGAGCCAAAAAAGGTTCGCCATCACTGTCCTGTCCTATCCTATCCTAATCTATTCATCAGCTGACTTCCTTTCCAAGTGGGGGCAGTACTTCCTGTGCCATATTTCCTTCATTCTCAGTTGGCTTTGCTTTCAGAATTGCCATTATTTATAAATAGCTGATGAAGAATAAAACACCTGGAGGGCTTCTCCTCCTGCTGTTTTTCTTGTCTATATCAAGTTCTTTCCTGTCAAGTCATGTGACTGTCAGAAGGGCCACTTGCACTCCTCAAAACCTCTGGTACAGTGTTTCTCATTCTTGACAAATTTAAGATGGGTGCTTATCAACTCCCAGAATTCCCCAGTCAGCGTGTTGGCTAGGGGATTCTGGGAATTGACATCCACCCATCTTAAAGTTGTCGAAGCTGAAGATCACCGCTGCACTCTTTCACTATAATAGAAAGTTTTAATCCTGACTAGGCAAAATGTCCGTGCCGTTGCAGCAATGAAAGAGATTAACACGACTTGCTTTTTGTCCCTTAAAGGACAATAGATGGACATTGCTTGTTCCGTTTTGGCCAGTGGAGTTTGGGAAATCACTCTACAACTGTATCAGTAGACAGAGGATTTAGGCGAACCTATGGCACGGGTGCCCCAAGTGGCACCCGGAACCATTTCTTAGGGCACGCGAGGCATTGCCCTGTCAGCTCCAGCATGCATGTATGCGCTGGCCAGCTGATTTAGGCCTTCTTTTGAGGCGGTTTTCACCCTCCCCAGGCTCCTAAAAAGCCTCTGAAGCCTGGGGAGGGCGAAAAAAACATGCCAAAAGCAGGGGGTCATGCACATAGCATTATGGGTGTGGCACACCCACGCATGAACCCCCGGCACTCCCCCTGCTTTTGGCACGTGAGCCAAAAAAGGTTAGCCATCACTGATTTAGGGTGAGCAAGTGTAAGAAGGTTGATCAACTAAGAAAAAGTATTCTGAAGCTATTTTTATAGCAGCTTTTAGGTAAGAATAGAAGGCTGAAGGACTGTGGTTTTCCTATTTGACATACAATAAAAGCTGAAAAACTGTTTCCACATTCAAGGCTCAGCTTTGCTTCCTTCTGTCCCCACTGTGACTGCGATATTCAAAATGCAAAATGTGACCCACTTATGTTACATCCGTACCGTTTCCAGCAGAGATTGCAAACAATTGTGCTGAACCACCTCTTTAGAATATAGTGGACGCTCGTAGTTACTGTATATAACAAAATTTTGTCCCTGTCTCTATGGAATCGTGTTCCAGTCTTGGCAGGACTTTTTTTCTTTTACTTCTTCCTCACTTTCACTGTAGACTCTGGAAACACTATTTGAGGATGATGAAGGAAGTTTTGATGACTCCCCCTTGGAACCAGTGATGCTCAAGCCAATAATCTCCGTGGTCCTTAGACCTCATGAGGGCGTTCCCTCGGATTACCCTTTCTGCATCACCCCCAAACAGATCGTAAGTTGCAGCTCCCTTAGCCCAGGCTGGCACGGAATGGGAGAACTTGCTGTGATGAGATGATGGGATGGAAAAACTCTACAATTAATCTAATTATTTAAGTAATTTAAAAATTATTTTAATTTTTGTCACCACATTTCATTCTGCCCCTCCTATGGCATCCATTTTATAATTATTCTATTCCATTACTAGCTGTTCCCGGCCACGTGTTGCTATGGCCCAGTCTGGTTAAATGGCCGACCAATCTGTGTGTAGATCTACACCTGCACACAACCACCGTATAACACCCAACCTACCTACCTACTCCCTTTCTCACTCTCTCTCTTTACCTACCTACCTACTGTATTTCTCCCTCTCTATCCCTATAGCTGCCTACCTACCTACCTACTGTATTTCTCCTTGAATCTTATGGACAGAGTATTTTATGTCATAAAGGATGACATAATACCTGTGGCCCACTGCTCTCTCTGTATCCATCTACCTACCTATTTTACATTTTTTTACATTTCCGTTGTGTGTACGTGGCACACAATTTATATATACAGTGGTACCTCGGATCACGAACTTAATTGGTGAAACGACTCTGGTCGCGATCCGAATTGGTTGTGATGTGAGGCACAATTTCCCATAGGGTTCAATGTAAATCCGATTAATCCGTTCCGACCTTGTTTTTTGGTTGTGATGGGAGGCACAATTTCCCATAGGGTGCAATGTAAATCCGGTTAATCCGTTCCGACCTTGTTTTTTGGTCGTGATTCTTGAACTGACTCTGTTCGCGAAGTCAGTTTCCCATAGGGTTCAATGTAAAGCAGCTGAGGGGCGATAGAGCAAACCGCGCGTGGCTGCCAGCATGACTTTCGCCCGTCTCTTTCTGGGATCTGCGAGTGAGGAGGACAGGTGTGTGTGTGGAAGCGAAGGCAGGGGGGGAGACCCGCGCCCAGCTTTAAGACCCCGAGAACTGGACGGATACACCGAACAGAGGCACACCAGGAATTCCCAGCCCCAGAGGGCCATGCCCCAAGGAGGCCCATAGAAGCAACCAGCCAGGGCTGCTTCCCCGCAAGAACCTCTTGCCCCACCAGCCCCAAACGGATCGAGGGACTCACCGAAGCAAGAAAGCTGCAGGGCTCCGTTGTGGCCGCTGGTGTCCTGTAGCTTGAGGTTGCCGCTCGGGGGGCTTTTGCAAGAGCTGCGCTGCCCGTAGAGCGGCGGCGGCGGTCGGGAGCGCCAGCCGGAATGTCCGTCTGACTCTGGCGCTTGGGGCTGTTGTTGCTGCCGCCGCTGCCGCCTCCTCCTCCGCCGTTCCCAAAGCTTTGTCCTTTGCTGGCCAGGAAAGCGGAGCTGAATTTCGGCGCTTCTGCTTCTCGGGACGCTTCCCGAGAAGGACAAAGCTTTGGGGACGAAATTCAGACGCGCCGGAGTCACTACAGCCAGCCGAAATGTCCGTCTCCGTCCTCCTCCGCCGTTCCCAAAGCTTTGTCCTTTGCTGGCCAGGAAAGCGGAGCTGAATTTCGGCGCTTCTGCTTCTCGGGACGCTTCCCGAGAAGGACAAAGCTTTGGGGACGGCGGAGGAGGACGGAGACGGACATTTCGGCTGGCTGTAGTGACTCCGGCGCGTCTGAATTTTGTCCCCAAAGCTTTGTCCTTCTCGGGAAGCGTCCCGAGAAGCAGAAGCGCCGAAATTCAGCTCCGCTTTCCTGGCCAGCAAAGGACAAAGCTTTGGGGACGGCGGAGGAGGACGGAGACGGACATTTCGGCTGGTTGTAGTGACTCTGGCGCGTCTGAATTTCGTCCCCAAAGCTTTGTCCTTCTTGGGAAGCGTCCCGAGAAGCAGAAGCGCCGAAATTCAGCTCCGCTTTCCTGGCCAGCAAAGGACAAAGCTTTGGGGACGGCGGAGGAGGACGGAGACGGACATTTCGGCTGGCTGTAGTGACTCCGGCGCGTCTGAATTTCGTCCCCAAAGCTTTGTCCTTCTCGGGAAGCGTCCCGAGAAGCAGAAGCGCCGAAATTCAGCTCCGCTTTCCTGGCCAGCAAAGGACAAAGCTTTGGGGACGGCGGAGGAGGACGGAGACGGACATTTCGGCTGGCTGTAGTGACTCCGGCGCGTCTGAATTTCGTCCCCAAAGCTTTGTCCTTCTCGGGAAGCGTCCCGAGAAGCAGAAGCGCCGAAATTCAGCTCCGCTTTCCTGGCCAGCAAAGGACAAAGCTTTGGGGACGGCGGAGGAGGACGGAGACGGACATTTCGGCTGGCTGTAGTGACTCCGGCGCGTCTGAATTTCGTCCCCAAAGCTTTGTCCTTCTCGGGAAGCGTCCCGAGAAGCAGAAGCGCCGAAATTCAGCTCCGCTTTCCTGGCCAGCAAAGGACAAAGCTTTGGGGACGGCGGAGGAGGACGGAGACGGACATTTCGGCTGGCTGTAGTGACTCCGGCGCGTCTGAATTTCGTCCCCAAAGCTTTGTCCTTCTCGGGAAGCGTCCCGAGAAGCAGAAGCGCCGAAATTCAGCTCCGCTTTCCTGGCCAGCAAAGGACAAAGCTTTGGGGACGGCGGAGGAGGACGGAGACGGACATTTCGGCTGGCTGTAGTGACTCCGGCGCGTCTGAATTTCGTCCCCAAAGCTTTGTCCTTCTCGGGAAGCGTCCCGAGAAGCAGAAGCGCCGAAATTCAGCTCCGCTTTCCTGGCCAGCAAAGGACAAAGCTTTGGGAACGGCGGAGGAGGAGGCGGCAGCGGCGGCAGCAACAACAGCCCCAAGCGCCAGAGTCAGACGGACATTCCGGCTGGCGCTCCCGACTGCCGCCGCCGCTCTACGGGCAGCGCAGCTCTTGCAAAAGCCCCCCGAGCGGCAACCTCAAGCTACAGGACACCAGCGGCCACAACGGAGCCCTGCAGCTTTCTTGCTTCGGTGAGTCCCTCGATCCGTTTGGGGCTGGTGGGGCAAGAGGTTCTTGCGGGGAAGCAGCCCTGGCTGGTTGCTTCTATGGGCCTCCTTGGGGCATGGCCCTCTGGGGCTGGGAATTCCTGGTGTGCCTCTGTTCGGTGTATCCGTCCAGTTCTCGGGGTCTTAAAGCTGGGCGCGGGTCTCCCCCCCTGCCTTCGCTTCCACACACACCCATCCCCCCAGCCAGCCCTCGTTTATAATGCGGAGTTCGTTTTTTTTACGAACTTTTCCGTTCGTGCAGTGAAACGGTGTTCGTGATCCGGGGCACATTTTTTGTGAAATTTTTGGTCGTGAAGCGAATTGGTCGTGAAGAGAGGCGTTCGTAATCCGAGGTACCACTGTATATCATTGGTGCTGTACTTGAAAGGAACGTTGTGTGAAAATTTGGAAGCAATCAGTGCAGTACTTTCAGAGATTAGCGGTTTTGAACAAACTCTTGTTACATTTTTATTTATATAGATTTCTTTGATATTAGCGTAACTCTTGTCCCTCCGCAAGTTGTCTGGTGGTTTGATTGGCTATTGGAGGTGTCCTAGACCCCTCTAGGTAGGAAGTGGTGGGCTTCCAATTTTTTTACTACCGGTTCACTCTTGCATGTGATGCTCATGGGCGGAGCCTCCCACCGCTACTACCAGTTTGCCCGATATAGAAGGAAGTGGGAGACTGAGAATGTCACCCCTCTACCTAACTTGGCTAGGGTAGCACTTTGTCCATCATGGCAGTTTTAAGATGGGTGGACTTCAAGTCTCAAAATTCCCAGTCAAAAAGGTTGACTAGGGAATTCTGGGGGTTGAAGTCCACAAGTCTTAAAGTTGCCAAGTTTGAAGACCTCTGCCCTAGATGGTCAAAAACAATGAAAGTTTTCTGTGTCTCTGATATATTCTGATGCATGTCCAAAATCTGCAGGCCGCGGCAGCATGGGGGATTTTTGGAGTTTGAAGAAAACTCATCTTAAAATTTTGCCAAGGCTGAGAATGCTGACCTTAGTGGTTGGCTGCATTTCTTCCATCCTGCTGCTATCCCTTTCTTTCGGCACATTCTTTGAATAAGATCCGAATGTTGTTTCCAGGTTATCCCTGCAGGTGGCGCCGCTGCCATTCACATCTCCTTTACTCCTCTGATGCTTCCGGAAATCATCCATAAGTTCGAATGTGAAGGCTTTGCACTCGGCTTCATGAGTCTGGACAGCGAGGTACATAAAGCCAGGGTCATTTGCATTCTTCAGGGAGTTCTTTCTTCTTCTTCTTCTTCTTCTTCTTTCCCTTTTGCTCTCCAGCAAGTCAGGCTTTTCTGCAAAAGGAGTAAGCCGCGATGATGCTAAAAGTCAGGCAGTCTTATTTTGTGGGTGTGATGTACAAGATATCTGTATCCCCCTTGGATGAGTTTCCCTCTCTGTCCCCCAGGCCAAATACATTCACCAGGGCTTCTCAACCATTTACGAAGCATTTTCAGAGAAGGGGAAGAGTTTTTAATCCTTTTTTTTTTCCCAACTCAGTCACATGTGCCTCTATCAGGATCCAATCTAGAAGCTGCGGGAGTCACTTCTCGCCCTCTGCGCGTCATTTTGTCAGTCAAGTGGAAACAGACATGGGTTTTACTCTAGAGCTTCCAAGGGGGATGATGCTGAAGAGTTGGCCAAGTTGGCAGCTGTGTTGGTCATTCCTCTGGCATTTTGATACGGTCCTTAAAATCCTCCCCTTTATTGATGGGATTCGCCCCAAATTTAGGTTTTAAAAATTGCTTGCTAACTAAACTCCACCACTCAGCCTTTTACTTACTGTCAGTTGCTGGGCTTTATTTATTTAAGAGCCAAATGTATATGAATCCCCATCTCACAAGAAGAGAGATCAAGAAGTTTTTAAGAAGATGTCGGATAGCCATTTGTCTGAAGTAGTGTAGGGTTTCCTGCCTAGGCAGGGGGTTGGACTAGAAGACCTCCAAGGCCCCTTCCAACTCTGTTGTTCTACTCAATTCTATTCTAAGATCAGGCAGGGAGGACATGTTATGTACCCCCATCAGCAAAAGAATTGGTTGATGGGGGTCCCAAGAAAAGAGCCTTCTCTGCTGTTGCCCCTGCTTGGTGGAATATTCTGCCCCCCGATGGTGACGAGGGACACCACTATTTTTGTCCTCTGTAAAGATATAAAAGCCTTGTTTTTGGGGCTTATGGAAGAGTACATGAACCTGGGCTGGTTCCATTCTAAAAACCCTCCCCCACCTTCTAATTAACTTTTAGTATTCATTTTCATACCATCCTTGCCTTGTCTATGGAGGTTCTCAGTCATCCAGGCCATGGTTGTCCCCAAAGTGCTTTTTCAAAAGGCAACTGCTCCGTCAGTTGTTTCTTGGATTGGTTCTAGGAGGCAGGATGAGTACCAAAAATGATGAGTACTGACATTTTTTTCCCCTCGCAAGGAATAAGGTAGTGAAACAAGGCAGCCGACACCAGTAACTTCTAGCTGGTGTGTTGAGTACTAAACAAACGATAAGTACTGGGACAGAATTTTCACATCAGAACACATTGGTTACAATGTGAGGTAGTGGGTACAATTGAGGTAGTCCTCAACTTATGACTACGACTGAGCCCAACATTCACTTGACAACTGTGTTACTAACTTCACAGCTGCAGCGATTCACTCAATAATAATGGCAAGCAAGGTTGTAAAACGGGACAAAATCAACTGTCTCACTTAGCAATGGAACTTTTGGGTTCAATTGTGGTCATAAGTTGAGGAGAACAGTAGAACAATAATATTTATTTGTTAAAGTTATTGAAGTAAATTGAATGAACCGAAAGTGAAACGTTTGCCCTTCCCAATCTGGTTTCATCCCATTTGACTTTTCCCCTCCCTCAGATTATCCGGGAAGAACCTGGGAAAGTAACTCGTGAAGATGGACACTCGCTTGCCCCAATGAGGCTCGATTTGCAAGCATTTGTCAAACCTGCTTTGTAAGCCAGTAATGGGCGTGGAAGGGGCATTTTCCGAAATATGACTATATGACTTACCATATTTTTCGGAGTATAAGATGCACTAAAGTTTTGAAGAGACAAATTTAAAAAAAATGTTTTTGCACTCTACAGACCTCCCCAAAACGGCCTGTTTTTTGTGAAAAGGGGCCTGGTTTTTTTTCAAAAAAAGGGAATGAATTGTAGAGTGCTCCTGGGGGCTGGGAGAGGGGGGGCAAAACCGAGCAAAACAATGGCTCATATTTTGCAAAAACACGCCCATTTTTTTTTGTCAAAAAAAAAGGGCATGCATAGCCTTTAGGAGGCTTATGAAGTGCTCCTGGGGGCTGGGATGGGTGGGTGGGTAAGAAACGGCCCATTTGTTGCTCATTTCTATCCTCCTCAGCCCCCAGGAGAACTCTGGAAGTCTCCTAAAGGCTCTGCACGGCCATTTTGGTGAAGGAGGCGGGGTTTCAGGAGGCCAAAAATGCTGTATTCAGCGCTGTATTAAGATGCACCCAGATTTTAAGCCTCTTTTCTTGAGGGAAAAAGGTGCGTCTTATACTCCCAAAAATATGGTACTTATTTTATTGATCTATTAGATTTTTATCCTGCCTTTATTACTTTATACGTACAGGCATAAGTGTAAATACATTACTTTATAATTACAACAGTTCCTTTAGTGACTATTCAAAGTTACAACAGCACTGAAAAAAGTGATGTATGACCATTTTTCACGCTTCCGGACTGTTGCAGCTACCCCTGGTCAGCGTTCAGACACTTGGCAACTGACTCATATTTATGATGGTTGCAATATCCCAGGGTCATGTGATCCCCTTTTGCCACCTTTTGACAAAGTCAACGGGGAAGCCAGATTCACCTAAGAACTGTGCTACTAATGTGAGAACTGCAGTGACCCACTTAACAAATGCGGCAAGAGAGGTCATAAAAAGGGGCAAACCTTACTTAGCAACATTAATTTTGTGCTTAATTACCAGGACTACTTGTAACTCAAAATGATAAACACACATCATTGTCAGGCCTGCCCCAGCTTGGATCTTCAGGAAAGAAAGACCCTCGACTCCATCTGTAGTGAAAAATGGTTACTGCACAGCAAAGCCAGATCAGAATATTCCCATGTAAACCCAGTTATTTTCGCTTCCCCCTTGGTCATCTGGTTAATGTCCAATGGTATTCAAACTTGGTGTTTTCATAACAGTCCCAGGGAGTGCAAGGCCGGGTGCCGACGCCTGGAGGCACAGTGGGCTGAGATGGTCGGCCAGTTCCAGGCCATGATGCAGCCCCACTGGAACGAGGCCCTCCGGCTCTTTGCCACCAGCATCACTCTCTCCAGCCTCTTCCCAAAGCCCCTCACCAGGAGGCTGAAGCAGACCCCAAGTCAGAATTTCTGCCCCCCCCCCGACCCGCACAAAAAGTCCCCGAAGGGAGAGACTCTCTGCAGCAACACAAATGTTCATTGCATGTATCCGTTTCAGGGGCCGTAGTTTGAGGACGCCTGATTTAGTGAAATATTTTTTTAGTGCAAATTATTTTTCTCATGGACCACTAGTTGGTGACCGCTGATCCAGAGATTGGTGTCTGATTTCCATCTTTATTTTCACCTTTTTGCATCGTTTTCTGGAATTTGGAAGACTGTTCTTCAATGCTTAACTTTGCCTACTCTATTTGTTCTGCTTTTCCAGTAAGCCACAATATTCTGCTTCTTTCTTGCAGGTTGACAGTTGAAACGGATTATGACAGAGGGTTGGTGTTCCATGCAGCGGCTAGCAACTTAATACCAAAACCTCTGGCCATGGATGTAAGTCATGGTTTTCTGCTTCTGAAATCGCCAAAATGCTTGCATTTTGCAGAAGAGGAAATATTTAACTTTCATAACATATTTGTTTTTTTGGAAAAAAATCATTTTGAACCAGGCACACCGAACTCAGTTCAAGAATAATTCGAAGGAAGATAGAAATAACTTTGTAAGTGAATAGGAAGTCACTATTTCATGTGGAACAACCCTGATTTATTCCTAAAATCAGTTAATTGTTCACAACAAATTAGCCATATAATAATAACTGAAGATGTAAGTGATGTTAGGAAAACATCCCAAACTTTTGAGCTTCCCTTCACCAGCTGTAGCCAGAAAAGGTTTCTGTACAGATAGCTCTTGACTTACAACTGTTTGCTTAGTGACTGTTCAAAGTTGGCAGGGAAGGTTGTAAAATGGGGCAAAACTCCCTTAAAAACTGTCTTGGACCCCAGCCTGGTTATTCTCCCAAATGTTTCCCATGGTGATGCCATCTCAGATACAAATTAGTTCAGAAATTCCAATAACTTTTACAGTGAAATAAAAGTTTTACAATTTTTGTTTGTTTATCTGCTCACTCTGATACTGCAGAAGGTTTTCTACCATAGGAGCTGTCTGCATGTATCCAAGAAAAAGTTAGTCCTTGACTTATGACTGCAATTGAGCCCAACATTTCTGTTGCTAAGCAAGACACTTGTTAAATGAGTTTTCCCCCTTTACGAACTTTCCTGCCACAGTTGTTAAGTGAATCAGTGCAATTGTTAAATTAGTAATGTGAGTTGTTAAGTGAATTTGGCTTCCCTGTTGACTTTGCTTGTCAGAAGGTTGCAAAAGGGGATCATGCGACCCTGGGACACTGCAACCATCATAAATATGAGCCAGTTGCCAAAATTTTGATGATGTAACAATGGGGATGCTGGAACGGTCATGGGAAAAATGTCTTGTTATTTTTTTCAGTGCCGTTGTAATTTCTCAACAATCACTAAAAAAACAGTTGCAGATTGAGGATTATTTGCAGCTTCCAAATTGCAGTAGCAAAAGCAATAGCCCTTAGATTTATATACCGCTTCACAGTCCTTTACAGCCCGCTGTAAGGGGTTTACAGAGTCAACCTATGCCCCAGCAATCTGGGTCCCCATTTTACCCATCTCGGAAGGACGGAAGGCTGAGTCGAACTTGAGCCTAGTGAGATTCGAACTGCCAAATTGCAGGCAGCCAGCAGTCTGCAGAAGTAGACTGCAGCACTGCCCTCTAATTACTGGGCCAATGTGGCTGTTTCTGCTATTCCTCAAAAAAATTGGCTTTTTGGACTGAGACAGGGATGCAATTTATTTTATTTTAGGCAAACCCATACTCACCAATTTGCTCCTATGCACTGACATACAATACCCCCTTCCCTTTTGGCCCCTAGTTCCTGCTTTTCACAGCCCCCAATAATTTGGGTCCTCATTTTACCCACTTCAGAAGGATGGGTCAACCTTGAACCGGTGAGAATCAAACTGCTGAACTGCTGGCAGTCAGCAATCAGCGGAAGTAGCATGCAATGCTGCCTTCTAACCACTGTGCCAACTCGGCTTTTCACTTGGGGTATTGGAAGTCCTACAAAGGGGCCAGGCGAAGGAAGGGCGTCTCCTAGAAATCCCACGTCTGAAATGCAACGAGTTAAACAAGAGTCTGTATTTTTTTCTCCTTCAGGTGCTGACCTACTCAGCCACCACTCTGAATGTGAAACTCACCAATAACACAGAGACCCCTCTGGCCTTCAACCTTATTTTGTCAACTCCCTTCACCATATCCGGTGTGGACCCAGCAAAGAACCTGAAAACATCTCAGAGTGAAAGAGATGAAGGAGGAGCACACCTGCTGCTCTACACCTTAGAAAACATGCTGGTACGGTCTGGTTCAAGGGACATTGCGCAGCTCAGGATCACAGCGGGTTACATCCAGGTGGACCTAAATATGAGATGTGTGCGGCGGCAGCCAAAAAAGCTGGTTGTTTAAATAGAGGCATAGAAACAAAATCAGTATTAGTACCGCTCAGTGGCTAAGATGCTGAGCATGTCAGTCAGAAGGTCGGCAGTTCAGCAGTTGGAATCCCTAACGCCACATAGTAGAGTGAGCTCCCATTACTTGCCCCAGCTTCTGCCAACCTAGCAGTTTGAAAGCATGTAAAAATGCAAGTAGAAAAATAGGGGCCACCTTTGGTGGGATGGTAACAGCGTTCCTTGCTCCTTTGCCATTTAGTCATGCTGGCCACATGACCACAGAGATGTCTTCGGACAGTGTTAGCTCTTTGGCTTTGAAACAGAGATGAGCACCGCTTCCTAGAGTCGGGAACAACTAGCACATATGTGTGGAGGAACCTTTACCTTGCCTTAGTAAGGCCACACCTGGAATACTGCATCCAGTTTTGGTCGATGTTGAGACTTTGAAAAAAGTACAGTGAAGAACCACTAGAATGATTAAAGACCTGGAGACTAAAACATATGCAAGCTTTGGATACGACTAGTCTAGGGAAAAGAAGGACTAGGGGTGACATAATAGCAGTGTTCCAGTATTTGAGGGGCTGCCACAAAGAAGTGGGAGTCAACTTATTTTCCAAAGCACCAGAAGGCAAGAGAAGAAGCAGAGAATCTAAGAGAGAAGCAACCTAGAACTAAGTAGAAACTTCCTGACATTTAAAACAGTGGAACTACTAGCTTCCAGAAGTTGTGGCTGCTCCATCATTGGGGGCTTGTAAGAAGAGACTGAAAAGCTATTCATGTGGAGAGGTACAAGGTGTGAGTAAGGAGTTGACTAGAAGACCTCCAAGGTCCCTTCCAACTCTCTTATGATTGATTTAAATAAATAAATGGATTAAAATGAGTTTTAATTTGGAAGGAATTGATCTCTGAGAGAGAGATTTTCAGTGCTCCTCAAACGGCTGATGTGACTAGAGAAATCCTCTTTTTCTCTCCCAGTGGCCTCCTTGTAGCTTGAATGAAAACTTTAAATCATCTCACTGTTTTCATAGACCAATCAAGGAGTTAGAGAGGAGGTCTTCTAGTCAAAGGATTTGCCTGAAAAACATACCTGTGCATAAGTTCATAGTCCGTTTGCACGGTGCGGTTATTGGAATTGGCTAAATCAGCAATACAGGTAGTCCTCGACTTACAACAGTTCGTTTAGTGACCGTTCAAAGTTATAACAACATTGGAGAAGTGACTTAGGATTGTTTTTCACACTTACGAGCGTCACGGCATTCCCATGGTCCCGTGATTAAAATTCAGAGTCTTGGCAACTGGTTCATATTTATGACCGGTTGCAGCATCCCACGGTCATGTGATTCTCTTCTGGGACTTTGATAAGCAAAGATGATGAGGAAGCCAGATTCACTTAACAACCGTCTTACTAGCTTAACAGCTGCAGTGCTTCACTTAACCACTGTGGCAAGAAAGGTCGTGAAATGGAGCAATATTCACTGAACAAATGTCTCATTTAGCAATAAAATTTTGGGGCTTGATTGTGGTTGCGATTCGAGGACTACCTATAATCCAGTTGCCTGCTTCTTCAACTCTTAGCCACTGTGCCAACTTACCTCCGTGCTTTGCCCTTTATATCTGGTTCTTTGTAGGTGAAAGTGTCATTTCTCACAACCCTTGAGATACTCACCTACCAACATCTCCCAGAGGACCATCTGCCATCAGGGCTTCAAGTGATCCAGGAGGAGAGCGGGGAGAAAATCATGGAGTTTAAACAAGACCTTATCATCGAGTACAGCAACAAAGCTACGCAGGTAAGCAGAAGCGGTTCATGCAGATGACAAATCCAACAGAAGGACATACGTTGCTCCCTTGAGGCGGATCCCATAATTCTTTTACTTTCTTGCACATCTTCAGCGCCAAAGTGGCCCAGTGGGTAGAATTCAGTATTGCAGGCTGACTCTGCCCACTGCCAACAGTTCAATCCTGACTGGCTCAAAGTTGACTCAGCCTTCCAACCTTCCGAGGTTGGTAAAATGAGGACCCAGATTGTTGTGTGTGTGTGGGTGGGGAAAGGCTGTCTCTGTAAACCAAAGCATTGTGACGTGGTCTATAAGTCTTATTGCTATTGCTACCATCCTTGGGAATTTTGGAAAGCTTGAATGGGGACACAATCTCTATCAGATTGGACTGTTAAAACCATTTTAGCTGCAGCTCCTCCACGGCCTTTCATAAACGCGTTTTTCTTGGTATATCCAGAGCAGAGCCTTTGCTCAGCACTAAGCAGTTGAATGTGAACTTTCCACCTTCTTCTTTAAAAAAAAAAAATCAAAGTGTCATCAGTTTCATTATGTTTCTTGCATCTATCCAGAAAATTCTTGGTATTGAAGGTAGTAAATATATAATATTAAATAGTTGATATAGAATGCTGCTTACTGAAATACAAAAAAAGAGGATATCTGTCAGCCTCTGCTTTTTGCTCGCTTCGGCTGTAATTTTAAACGGGGAGGGAGGGGCTGTCTGGGTATTGAGTGAGCTGTCTGTTATCACCTGAGCTAACGGTCTTGCATTCCACTGTGATGATGCTCCAGGGCAGGAAGTGCACCTGACATCATGAACGACTCTGCATTGGATAATATACTGAGGTCAAAGGGGCTAAAGGGTTGGGTTATGCTCTGATACGTATGTTACGCGCCTAAATGTTTCATTACTTGCTTGACTTTCGCTGCGCTTATCATATTCAGTAAAAGTAACCTTAAACTTTCCAAATGATCTTAAGCGTGGTCTTTCCTGATTTATGATGGAAGCAGATCTGACAATATCTATTCTAGAGGCCATTGTACATAGTTCAACTGGTTTTGGTTGGATGGATTTTGCAAAAAAAATGTATTTCTGGAAAATATTTCCTGCATCTTACTTTGGTTTCAGATATTGCAGCCATTCATCTAGTTTGCTTGAAGCAGAGACTAATAACTGGATAGTTGGAACTATCATGTTTTATTAAAAGGCTTAAGCTTTGTGAAGTGCAAGTCTATTTATCCGATGCATGAAGTGGTTTTGGAAACAAAATCAGCCACTGGCATGTGTAACAATTATTGCACCTAATGCACATGTGCAAGTGAAGCGAAATATCCATTTGTTTGTTGGTTGTTTAAATACAATTTAGAGTCCACCTTATTACAAACAATTCTGGTTGCCTTATACTTTAAAAAGGAAGGAAGAATTTAAAAAAAATGAAAAACAGATTTTAGAACAGTGTTTCTCAACCTTGGCAACTTTCAAACATATGGTCTTCAACTTCCAGAAAGCTGGCTGTAGAGTTCTGGGAACTGAAGTTCATGTCTTATAGAGCTCAGCTACCATCTTGCCCCAAGGCCTGGAAGGACAGCCATGTTTTCAGAGGCTTTCTTCATTTAATTTGTGGTGTGGCATGATGGCATCACAATATATGCGACAACCATGCCCTTATGGTTTCTTTGAGATGCCTTTGCCCGCAAAGTTGACACCCAGATCCCACCTTTGATACTTACTTACTTACTTACTTACTTACTTACTTACTTACTTACTTACTTACTTACTTACTTACTTACTTATTTATTTATTTGGATTTATTGACCGCCCCCTCTCTCCGAAGAGACTCGGGGCAGTGTACAAGAATTTAAGAGCATATACATATATAACAATTATAAATAATAAAACTAAATTAAATGTTTTACCCTGTGTTAAAATATCTCGCTGGTACGGTAGATTAGGTTAGGCCAGGCCGGCCTGCTGGAAAAGATGGGTCTTTAATTGTTGACGGAAGGAGCGGAGGTCCGTAGTAGATCTAAGCTCGGGGGGTAGGTCATTCCAGAGGGTTGGGCCCGCCACAGAGAAGGACCTTCCCCTGGGAGCCACCTGTTGGCATTGCCAGGAGGACGGCACCTGGAGAAGTCCCTCTCTGTGTGAGCGAATCGGTCGAAGGGATGTGTGGGGTAGGATACGATCACGCAGATAGCTAGGACCTGTGCCATGGAGCGCTTTAAGGATGGTAATCAACCCCTTGAAGCACACCCGAAAGGCCACAGGTAGCCAGTGCAGCTCGCGCAGGAGCGGTGTTACGTGGGAGTACCTGGAGGTACCCATAATTACCCGCGCGGCCGTATTCTGGACTAGCTGTAGTCATCGGGTGCACCTCAAGGGGCGCCCCATGTAGAGAGTGTTACAGTAGTTTAGTCGGGAAGTCACGAGCGCATGAGTGGCATGGCATGATGGCATCACAATATATGTGACAACCATGCCCTTATGGTTTCTTTGAGATGCCTTTGCCCGCAAAGTTCACACCCAGATCCCACCTTTGATACTTACTAGAATGTTTCTTTTTCCCTCCCACAAAGGACATCCGGGGAAGACCTTAGCCTTCTCAGGATATTTTTCATGCTCCCCTCAAAATCTTTGGCATTTGATCTCGTTGCAGGTGCTCCCTCTGATTGCATACCTGACCATCCCAGTACTTGAGCTTTCTTGCGAAACAATTGATTTAAAAACCTGCCTGGTTAACCAAACGAGGACTGAAGGGGCACTTCTGGTGAACCGCAGTGGATGCAGAAGCTACTGGGCAGCTTTCTTGCGTAAGAGAAATGGTTGAACTGGATTTCCTTGTACTGATGCAGAGCTCCTTATAGGGAGAACCTTCTCTTAAATTCCACTTTTTTTCTCTCTCCCCCCCCCCAAATTCTGAAATAAGAGCTAGTCTAGAATCAGAATCGAAGAAATTACCTGCATTTTGAAACAGTGAAATTTTAGAAGTTTGAGTTATTTTTAGATATACGATACAGATAGAAGAGAGAGAGACAGAGATAGTGACAGAGACAATAGTTGTAGCTGATATAGATACAGATAGAATAAATCTGTAATGTAAATTCAATGACAGCCAGCTTGGTATAGTAGTTTAAAACATTGAGATAGAAATCAGAAGCCTGTGAGTTCTAGTCCTGTTTTAGTCATAAAGCAACCAAATCTGAGTCCTGGGAAAAAGGAAATTGCTTCCAGCACTGTTGCTAAAGCCTGCAGGGGTTTACACATGTAGTTTCCAGGAGGCTCTTACATAAATAAGTCGTTTCAACTGAAATTTTAGCTAGTTTGGAGATGTGGTGTAGATGCTGGCCTCGATGCCAGGAGGTGGTGAATCCTAGTGCTACTTTAGGCATGAAGCCAGCTGGGTGACTTTGGGCTAATCATTAGGAGACTGGGAGTTCTAGTCCCGCCTTAGGCACAAAAGTGATTTGGATAACCTTGGGTTCTCTTGCAGCTCAGTCCAATGCACCTCACAGGGATGTTGTTGGGAAAATAGGAGAAACAAGAAAGAGTATTAGATGTGTTTGCATCCCTAAGTTACTTATAAATTAATAGGCAGGATAAAAAAACAAACTCAAATGAATAAATATTCTTGGCAGCAGCCAAGGATTAGTCGAGGTTGATAGATTCTTTTTTTTTTTTTTTAAAGAATATCTGTTGAAACTTTAACCGGCACTTCTTAATTTCATTTCAAAGCTGAATTTGAGCGACATAAGGATCCTGAAGTGTTTTCCATCTCTCCAAGTAGTGGCATCCTTGAGGCCCGCAAAGGTAGCACCGGTAGCAAAACCCAACTGTTGGTCCATTTCACCCCAAGGTAGGTCATAAGCCCCTCGTGGTTCTTCTGCATGCCCCACGCTCCAGACAAGATCCGCCTGATCTGGCCCAGGGATAATAACTCTTGTTATTCTTAATTGCCCATGAGCAGTGGTGGGTTCTGGATCCCAGTGCAAACGGTACAGTGCAACAGGGCTGGGCGTCCACCACATGAACGCCCGTATATTGGGCGCACACATGTGCACGCATGCGTACTTACCGCCCGCAATGAACCAGCTTCTCAGCGGAGCATCGCACAGGCTCCGTATGCGGAAGCCCCAAACAGCTCAAATACAGGTAAGGAGCGTGGATGGTTGGGTAGGCCCTCCGGAGCACCTTATCGGAAAGGTACCTGGTGCTCCCAGCAGGCACCGATACACCTGTATCAGGGCGTACTGGTCATATCCCACCAATGCCCATGAAGGAACACAATTGGACTGCTACATGGTAATTTGGTGGCAGAAATTATTTTGGCACATCGTGGGCTTACTCCACCTCACAAAAATAAGGTGGGGAATTTTCATGGAGGAATAGAAAATGTTGTTGCTTTCCAAAGCCACACCGTTCCCATTCCCACTTAAAAACTCTTGGACGGGGTGCGGGAATTTATGCATTTCAGTCTTACCACTTGTGAAATGGGATAGGGCAGTGATGGTGAACCTTGGTGGTGCCCAAACCGGAATGCGTGTGCATGTATGCGCGTCGTAGCACCAGAAACCCGCTGGGCGGCTCATGCGTGCCTGTTTTTTGGCAGTTTGGGGTCATTTTTCACGCCATTTTGGGGGCGATTTTCAGTGCTTCTCAAACGGCTGATGTGACTAGAGAAATCCTCTTGTTGCTATGGTCTCTTTTTCTCTCCCAGTGGCTTCCTTGTAGCTTGAATGAAAACTTTAAATCATCTCACTGTTTTCATAGACCATACAACAGGAATTCTTCTAGTCAAAGGATTTGCCTGGAAAACATGCTTGTGCATAATTACCGTGTTTCAGAATATAAGAAACACCTTTTTTCCTCTAAAAAAAGGCTGAAAATCTGGGTGCGTCTTATACATCGAATACAGCATTTTTTGCCCCCCGAAACCCCACCCCCTTCACCAAAATGGCTGTGCCTAGTCTTATGGAGGCTTCCCGAGAGCTCCTGGGGGCTGGGGAGGACAGAAATGAGTGAAAAATGGGCCATTTTTTTTGCTTAATTCCCCCCCACCCCAGGAGCACTGCTTTCTAATGCCTTTTTTTGACAAAAAACAGGCTCGTTTTCACACAAAAAACTGGCTGTTTTTGGGAAGTTTGCAGAGTGCAAAAACTTCTTTTAAATTTCTCTCTTCAAAATCTTGGTGCGGCTTATATTCCAAATAATACAGTACCTAGTTGGTTTGCAAGGTACGGTTATTGAAATTGGCTAAATCAGCAATGCAGGCAGTCCTCAATTTACAGCAGTTCGTTTTAGTTCAGTTACAACGGCACTGAAAAAGTGACTTATGACTGTTTTTCACTTACGACCATTGCAGCATCCTTATGGTCAGGTGATCAAAATTCAGATCATTGTCAACTGGTTCATATTTATGACGGTTGCAGTGTCCTGGGGTCACGTGATCCCATTTTGGTGCCTTCTGACAAGCGAAGTCAGTGGGGAAGTCAGATTTGCTGAACAGCTGTGTTATGAAGGACCGTGAAAGGGGGCATAGGTCGCTTACCAAATGTCTTAGCATCAGAAATGCTGGGCTCAGTCATGAGGCTTATTCAAGGTCTACCTGGATATGCAGGCCCTTAACTTGGCTTGTTCTGAGAAGAGTGGGTGGAGGGGCAGCAGGCCAACGGAAGCAGAGTGGGACAACTGGCCTCAGCCCAACTCGCCACGGGATAACTTGTTACAAGGCAATTCAACAATTCAATTTAATTACTTAAAATATAATTAAAAAAAAAACATTTTAATGCTTGTTATTCACGTTTTGTTTTGTCCCTCCTTTGGCTTCTTTATTGATTCTATTGATTCTATTCGTTTGATTCCATCAATAAGTCCCTGTTGACTCTGCTTATAAGAAGTTTGCAAAAGGGGGGGATTACGTGACACCCCTCCCCCCCCCCCCCCCCCCAACAACCATCATAAATATGAGTCGGTTGCCAAGCCTCTGGTTTTTTATCACGGGACTGTGGGGATGCGGCGACAGTTGTGAAGTGTGGAGATCAGTCATATCACTTTTTTTCTGATGCCGTTGTAACTTTGAGTAGTCACTAAATGAAGGATTGTAAGTCACGGACTGCCAGTACTCCGAATACAATGCAATTCTCTGCAATTCACTTTGAATGCAATTCTGCTGATCTGGAGGCCTGTATATTTAACTTGGTTTAGAAACTAAGTTGCTGAGCTTGTTGATCAGAAAGGTCGGGAGTTTGGTGGCTCGAATCCCTAGAGCCGCGTAATGGAGTGAACTCCCATTACTCGGCCCAGCTTCTACCAACCTAGCAGTTCAAAAGCACGTAAAAAATGCAAGTAGGAAAATAGGAGCCACCTTTGGTGGGAAGGAAACAGCGTTCCGTGTGCCTTCAGCATTTAGTCATGCTAGCCACATGACCACGGAGACGTCTTTGGACAGCGCTGGCTCTTCGGCTTTGAAACGGAGATGAGCACTGCCCTCTGGAGTTGGGGACGACCAGCACATATGTGCCAGTGGAACCTTTGCATTTATTGATTCTGTTCAACAATTTCTTTGCTATCAGTGTAACTCATGTCCTCCAGCGAGTTGTTCCATGGTGACTTGGCCATGGGGAGTTTCCAGTCACAGGCAGGAGAGGCCCCTTCCACGGGGTGTTTCTGTCAAAGGGAGGACTCACTTCTTCGCCTCTCTTTCATTTCAGAAACAATGTGAACTATGAAACCATAGTGACCGTGGTTGGCATGTTGGGAGAGAAGCCGTGCCTGCTGCTTGTCAAAGGAAAGGGCTCCTACAATGAGAAGTATGAGGACCTGCTCATGAGCACCTAAAGAAGCAGCCACAGGGGACTTCCGGCAAGCAGCTTAACGGTAGCTGGGTTGTGTGTGTTTTTTATTTTTTAAATACTAAAGAAAAATAAAATATTTCTATATCCCTGGCTTGGGTGCAAGCTTGGCTTCTCAAATAAGGATCTTGCTTCTGGGTAGAGCAAGGGTGTCCAAACTTGGGAACTTTAAGACTTGTGGACTTCAACTCCCAGAATTCCTCAGCCAGCCATGCATGCGTTGGCTGTTCCTGCCAGCTTGGTGTTGTCTGCAAATTTGATGAGTTTCCCATCTATACCTCATCTAAATCATTGATAAAGATATTGAAGAGAGTACTGGGCCTACGACAGAACCTTGGAGTATCCCATTGCCTACTTCCCCCCATGTAGATGCAATTCCATTAGGGACTACACGCTGAGTGTGGTTGGTCATCCAATTACAAATCCATCAGGTGGTGATGCTGTCTAACCCACATTTTTGTATCTTATCAAGTAGTGGGTTGTGGTCAACTGTATCAAATGCCTTACTGAAGTCCAAGTAAATTTTATCCACAGATTTCGCCTGTCCACTAATTTTGTCACTTGCAACAAGGTTTGTCTGGCATGATCTGTTTTTGACAAAGCCATGTTCCTATGTGCATTCAAAACAGTAATGCAATTTTTCACTGGAACAGAATGTTAGATCACGAACTATACAAGATGTCCTTACATGATTTGGGTTGCTTTCACACAGATGTAGCAAGAAAGACAAAAAACCATTAAGTACAAGTAGTCCTCAACTTACAGCAGTTCATTTAATGACTGAAGTTACACAGGCACTGAAAAAAAGTGACTAATGACTATTTTTCACATGACCATGGCAACATTCAGAAATTTGTAATGATTCATATTTATGACAGCTGCAGTGTCAGTTTTGCAAACTTCTGACAAGTCAATGGGGAAGCCAGATTCACTTAACAACCATGTTCTTAACAGCAGTGATTCGCTTAACAAGTGTGGCAAGGAAGTTGGTAAAATGGGGAAAAACACAACAAATGTCTCGCTTAGCAACATAAACGTTGGGCTCAATTGTGGTCATAAGTCGAGGACTACTTTTAACATCTAACTTGGTGCCAACCATCATTCTAAAAATTGACTTTCCAGGAATTAAATGACTCAGAACCATTCACAGGCTTTATTAATGTAATTTATTCCATTAACATAAATTTAATTAGTTAATTAAGACATCTTTTAAGAATTGGTTTAACTCTTTTATAACACCAGCAAAGCAATTATCAGCTATTTCTTGCTAAGACCAGCCGCTGAATCGTGTGATTCCTTAACCTGCTTATTTTGCCTCTTTTCCTTTTAAGGATTTAAAAATAAAATTTCTTTCTGTTCATGGTAACAATACGATGTTCTTACAAAACAATTTTACCTGGTCCCAGTTCATCTTCAAAAATAATGTGTGAGAAACTAAAATTACCTTAAAGAGAAAAGAAGAAAAATAAATCAAACCAGCAACGGCTGCTTATGGGAAAATTTTGAAAATGGAGCCCAGCAGCAATAAACGCTGTGCTATGATTTTTTAAAAATTGTTCTCAAATGGACTGGCAGCCCCATTTCCTAGCTGATTCTAAAAATCATTATTCTCCCCTCCACCTAAAAGCTTTACCTCCTTGGAGTAAGGATTCTTTGGGGGGGGGGGGGCAGGAGAAGAAAAACACCTTGTTCCAATTGCACATTAATCCCAGCACTGCAGATAAGGCAATCTATTTTCAGACTGCTGATCAGTCAAGTTCCTCAGGTACCCCCATCTCCCTCCGCCAACCCCAACCCACCTCCATCGGACAGCAAAATTCCCTCACACCCTCGCGATTAATTCATACCAAAGGACCTATTTTTAATAGGTTTTCTTAAAGACCAGAAGCCAAAGATCCTTGCTTACAAATTCATTTCCGTGGCACTGGATTTCAAAAGCTCTGCCCACCGAGGAGAGTCCGCATCGAACAGTCATAAGGCCAGATTGCACATCAGGACGTATCGCAGGTTATTTCCCAGGCCTTGAGGGCAGGTTGCGCGAAGAGCTTGAGGTTCTTGCTCAGTTCCCTGGATATTCAAATACCGCAGCTGCTCCCATCCCGGTCCCAATACACATTGACACCACGCCGTAGGCCCTGGAACAAGAAGGCACGTCAGGGCTCAGCTGCACAGGAAGAGGGCTTTGGGGACCAGCAGTTTGGAAGACACAAAAAGTGTTTGGGGAGAGGGAACACCTTGTAACAGAGAATTACTGGCTAAAGAAGAGACCCAGTTTGGCCTAGTTGTGAAGGTCTAGAAACCAGGAGACAGGGAGTTCTAGTCTCGCCTTAGCCATAAAAGCCACGAGGGTGACTTTGGGCCAATCACTAGGAGGCGGTGAGTTCTAGTCTCGCCTTAGCCATGAAAGCCGTGAGGGTGACTTTGGGCCAATCACTAGGAGGCGGTGAGTTCTAGTCCGCTTTAGCCATAAAAGCCGTGAGGGTGACTTTGGGCCAATCACTAGGAGGCGGTGAGTTCTAGTCTCGCCTTAGCCATGAAAGCTGTGAGGGTGACTTTGGGCCAATCACCAGGAGACTGGGAGTTCTAGTCCGCTTTAGCCATAAAAGCCATGAGGGTGACTTTGAGCCAATCACTAGGAGGCGGTGAGTTCTAGTCCCGCCTTAGCCATGAAAGCTGTGAGGGTGACTTTGGGCCAGTCACTGTCTCTCAGCCCAACCCACTTCACAGGGTTGTTATTGTGGGGAAAATAGGATGAGGAAAGAGTACCCAATACGTTTGCTTGCCTCAAGTTATTTATAAATAAAGGTGGGACGTAAACAAAACAAGCACAAATAAAAAGCTAAAGCTTAGTCTCAAGAGGAGTGAGATTTAAAACCGGGCTACCACAAGGCGTCTTCTCAACCCCTTTCGTTTACGCAATTTAGAACTTGCAGGAGATCCGGTTTTACACGTCCGACCTCCCGAGCAGGTGGAGAAATTCCTTGGTGGTGGTGGTGCCTTTAAAAGCCAACCAGCGCAAGCCATGTACTCGTAGTTCACGCCTTCCACACTCACCTCTTTCCCCTGCGCTTCAGCTCGTTGAGCAAAGTGACAACCTGCCGAGCCCCGGTGCAGCCCAGAGGATGCCCCAAAGCAATGGCACCGCCCAGCGGGTTCACCTTCTCCATGGGGATGCCAAGTTTCTCCACACAGTAGACAGCCTGGAAGGAACAAGACAACGGAAGGCCTTTTGAGGAGCCAGTTTCAACTCAGTTTGGGCAAACAGCTGGATTAAGCGACCTCATGGTTAACTCCTTCCGGTTTTTTTCTTTTGAGATGTCCCGTTTTATAACAACTCTATACACACATCTGCCTACAGGCAGTTCTTCAGTTGCAACCGTTCATTCAGTGGCTGCTGGAAGTTATCTGCAGGATCAGATCCTGCCCTATACATCCCTGCGGCCGATTCGCTCCCACAGAGAGGGACTTCTCCGGGTGCTGTCCACTAGGCTATGCCAGCGGGCAACGCCCAGGGGAAGGGCCTTCTCTGTGGCGGGCCCAACACTCTGGAACGACCTTCCCCCCGAAATTAGACCAACTACGGACCTCCGCTCCTTCCGTCAAAAATTGAAAACACACTTCTTCTGCTTGGCCGGCCTAAGTTAGTCTTCCGTCTTTAATTGGGTTTTAGGGGATTGTAGCATAATTTTAATAGGGGATTTTAGCGCAGGGATAATTTTGTTTAATTCTTATTTTATCTATTTACCTATTTATGTATTTTATATTAGTATTTTTAATTTCCTTGTGCACCGCTCCGAGTCCCTTTGGGGAGAGGAGGCGGTTTATAAATAAAATATTATTATTATTATTATTATTACAACCTCACTGGGAAAAGTGACTTACGAACATTTTTCATGCTTATGACCACGGTCACGTGATCTACGTTCAGATGCTTGACAACTGACTCACAGTTATGACAGCTGCAGTGTCCGGGAGTCACGGGATCCCCATTTTGCGACAGTCTTGACAAGCCAAGTTGATGGAGAAGCCGGATTCACTTAACAACCGGGTTGCTAACTTAATAACGGCAATGATTTGCTTAACAACGTGGAACGGGGCAATATTCACGTAACAAATGTCTCACTTAACAACAGAAATGTTAGGCTCCATTTTGGTCGTAAGACAAGAACTACCTACCCTGAATTTCCCATTTGCTGAAAGTGTTTGAAATAAGCATGGCAGAAATCTGGCAGACTGCAAAATAAGCGAGTGAGATTAAGGGGGGGAAACCCAGAGACCCTGGTGTTGAGATGCAGAAGGGAAAAGGGAGAATGGGACCGAGGAAGAGCTGGAGGCGTCTTTAAGTTCACAGGTGGCATGGATAGTCCTTGACTTACAACCATGTAACGGTGGGAGTCCAGAATTTCCATTGTATGTTACAACACTTATTAAGTCACGTTACACACCTTCCCAACTTGAGTTGATGGCATATTTTGAGTTGTTAAATAAAGTTGTTAAATGAACATTGCAGTTATTAAGTGAACCCATTGCTGCGATGGGTGTCTTCTTTTTTTTTTTTGCAGAAAAAGGAAGTAAAGAGTGGGTTTACAGAAAAAAAGTGCCATTAATGCAGTCATGTGATTATGGGATAGGTAACGGTTGTTGAGCATCCGAAGTGTGGTCACATGATCACAGGGGAGGGGAATAACACAAAGCCACTGGAACTTCGAATCTGGCTTCTTAGTATCTTTGGGAGCAGGTGGTCTGTCATAACTTTGAACAGTCGCTAAGCGACTTGCCAGTCATAAGTCAAAGACTACCTGTAACACTATTTTGGGTAGAAGGAGGGACATATGCAACTAGTCCTCAACTTACAACCACAACTGAGCCCAACATTTATGTTGCTAAGTGAAACATTTGTTAAGCGAGCTTTGCCCCATTTCAAGACTTCTTGCCACAGTTGTTAAGCGAATCATTGCAGTTGTTAAGTTAGTAACTCAGTTGTTAGTGATTCTGGCTTCCCCGTTGACTTTTTGCTTGTCAGAAGGTCGCAAAAGGGGACCTTGCAACTGTCACAAATGTGAATCAGTTGCCAAGCAACCACATGGGCATGGGGATGCTGCAATGGTGAATGAAAAATTGTCACTGTAACTTTGAACAGTCACTAAACGAACTGTTGTTAAGTCGAAGGCTACCTGTACTACGTTTGGAGACTTCAGAGGCCATGCTCCCCCCAAATGTGGGCAGAGTCAGGACAAACTTGGCTTGGTGAAGTGTGGTGTTTATAGGGGTCTTGAATGGCCCCAGAGCCTCCTTCCCTAAAGCCGCCTGCCTTCCCTGCATGATGAAAGAGGGCAGAGAGTCCAGGGCGGCTGAAATCTCTTGCAACTGAGAACGTATTTCCTTTACGGTGTCTTCATTCTAACCTCCCCTTCAAAGACCTTACCTGACTCGCAAAGGCCTCGTTGATTTCAAACACATCGATATCCTTCACTGTCAAGCCTGCAGGTTAGAGATAGGCACAATTTAGCAGCGTAAAACCTACCTCTTCCAGGGGTATTATTATTATTATTGTTATAGGTGACCCACCACGGAGATTCTGCCCCAAAGACGCCCTGAGTCCCATGAGCAAACAGTGCAACAGGTTGAAGGAAACAATCCCCTCCCAAAGGGGAAGGGAGCCAGGAGCCCTTCCACCCAAAGGAGGGATACTCGATTAGCTGTGTGGATTTCTGCCCGTCCCTCTTCCTCTCAGATGCTCCTCCTCACCGGCTTTTTTCAGTGCCACTGGGATGGCGTAGGCAGGCCCTATGCCCATAACATCTGGTGGGACTCCAACCACAGCGTACGATCTCAGCACTCCAAGGACGGGAAGCCCCAGCTGCGCAGCTGCGGAACGCCTGGCCAGAAGCACCGCAGCAGCCCCATCGCTGACTTGGCTGGAGTTACCTGAGGGGAAGCCATTTCATGGAGACCTAAGTTATGAGACGCAGGCGAACCGATAGAACAACACAGCTGAGTTCATTAATCATCATCATCATCCAGAAACCGGCGATAGAAAAGGTTTCTACAATGAAAATCACTCTCCCGTATAAAGAGGATTGCCACAAAACAATTAAAAAAAAAATCTAATGCAGTCTCAAAACAGTTTACATGAACTCTGCAAATTGTGTGATCTGGAAATAACTTTTCCCCTTCTCTCACATTAATAACAAGGCAACTTCGTAACAACTATGGGAAGGGTCTTTGTATATGTGGGGCGGGGGGGGGGGGGCTGTGTTCTAGGTGGTCAACATGGCATAAAATGAGACTTCACTTAATTTTATTCTCACCACCACTCCACTCTGTGCCATAATCTGGGCTGAGAGATGCCAAGACATGGCCTGAAGTCACTATGCGAACTCTGTCGCTATATAGGAACCTGAACCCAGATCCCCTAATCTCCATCTATTATTCCTATTAGTGAAAGCAAGCTGGCACATATTTTACGTATTTTTATATTTATTTTTATCTTTTGAGAGGGACTGGCCCAAAGTCCCCCGCTGAGTTTCATGCCTAAAGCAGGACTAGAACTTACTGTCTCCCAGTGATTGCGCCAAAGTCACTCTGATGGCTTTCATGCCTCAAGTGGCACTGGAGCTCACCATCTCATGGTCTCTTAACCAAACTGGCTCTATGGCACAAAGCCAATTCCCTTCACTTTGCCTCTGGCTTCCGAGACGAAGGCTTACCAGCTGTGGTCGTCCCATTCTCCTGGAAGGCCGGCTTCAGCCTGGCCAATCCCTCCAGCGAGGTGCTGGGCCTGATCCCTTCATCCTGCAGCACTGTGATTATTTTCCCAGCGCCCTGATCATCGGTGACGGTGGTCTCCACGGGGACAATCTCATTTTTAAACCAGCCCAACTTCTGAGCTCGAGTTGCTCTGGAAACACACCACACCCAAATAATTATCATTATGGCATATGTTTGAAAACTCAAAAAGACTTACAATATATAAGAAACGAGCCCAGGTGTATTTTGCAACTTTCACAAGAAACATCTTCAAGAAGTTAGAGAGAAGAGAGTCATATGGGGGAATTGTTTTTTTTATTATTCTTGGAAATAATCAAAACGATTCCTTTGAAAAAATGGCTTTTAAGCAGCACTAACCTTGATCAAACTCTCATTTATCTTCCACGATACAAGCAGCCCTCAACTTCTGACAGGGTCCTTAGGTTCAAAGTTACAACGGACCTCCCTGGGGCTAATTATGATTCAGTTTCAAAGTTCTGATGCCCTAAAGTCACAGGACTTCCACAACAATGGGTACTTGGCAACTTGCTCGCATTTTCGGCTGTCTGCAGTGTCCTGCAGTCAAGGGGCCACGCCTTACATCGTTGCTGAACATAGACACTTACTTCCGATTTTTTTATTTCGCAAAATTGATCTATAGCAAACATGGACCATGATGTTTGCTGAACTTCTGCAAAAAAGATCATTAACATTGGTTTGGCCACACATGCGTGACCTGCTTTATAACCATCATGATTTAGTACTGTAATGGACGTGCTCCTTTACTGTCATAAGTGGAGGACTACCTGTGTCTTATAATAGCAACGAAGAGGGTTCCTACAGCTCTAACGCTTACCAGAATAAGAAAGTTGGGGACTAACAACTTAGTCAAAGATGGTTCATAACATGAAACACAGATTCCCTATTTATGTAAACGCAAATCAGACTGTACTCTTAAGTTAATAGTGATACAATGCTAAATTAAAAAAACAAAACCAAACCATGTTAGTTTGTGTCTAACAAAGCTTGACGTGTGTGTGTTTAAAAGCAGGTGAGTCATCTAGGACAGGGGTCTCCAAACTTGACAACTTTTAAGATGTGCAGATGTCAGCTCCCAGAATTCCTTATCCAGCCATGCTAGCTGAGAAATTCTGGAAGTTGAAGTCCACAAGTCTTAAAGTTGCCAAGTTCGGAGACCCCTGATCTAGGAGAATAAGAACCTCCCCTTCCTAGACTTGCTACCTTGCAGTCCAGTGCTTGTAGTTTTGTTGGGTCTTGAGAATCAGAAAACGGTTCAGCTTTCCCACCAAAGGTCCTATTTGCTTTCAAATGACACTTGGCCCCAGTCTCTGATAAGCAACTTTTAACTCTTAGTTTCAGCAAATCCTGTAGCCTTAACCTAAGTTACCTGCCCCAGGTAGATAGTGATTGTGCACAATCCTTCTCCAGGATGCGTAGAGGCAACGGGGCTGGGTTCTCCACAATTAGGAGTTAATATCTGAACAGAACTCTGGCTGCAAATCCACCTGCACCCTCTGGATCACAGAAGATTACATTGGGGAAAGGACACCCAAGGGTCTCAAGAACCTTACCTTTATCAGGCCAACTAAGCTGCTCAAAATCATTAGCCAGCCTGGAGGATAATGGGAACTGCAATGCAAAATGACTAATGATACATAAATGGAGGGAGCCATATATATCTGTGTGAAGTCATAGTCTTAAGCAAGGGTCTCCAAACTGGCTGGGGAATTCTGGGAGTTGAAGTCCACAAGTCTTGAAGTGGCCAGGTTTGGAGACCTCAACCTGGTCTAAGTAAAAGAGTCCAACAAGGAAATGTTATTTTATGTGTTTGGAATAAACTATGCACATTTGGAAATGCTCATTAGTTTGCATCAGCTTTCCCAACTATAAAGCACTAGGATATCTAGTATGGGTAGTCCTCAAGTTACAATCGGTCGCTTAACAGCCATCTGAAGTTATGGCCAACTCCCCAAAATGGGGCTTACTATCAGATGTGAAGTTCTGACCGTGGGGCCGCACAACGGACATGTGAAATAATTTCTGGAACTCAGTAGTGTATTTAAAAGTCATTTGCTGTTTTATCTAGTCATGTGACTGCATTTCGTGATAACTTTGCTGAAAATCGGCATTTACTTCTGTCTTGGGCAAAAACCACAATCCTAGCAAATCATAAGGTTTGCTTAACAATTCCAGCCCAAAAAAATGTAAAAGAACAAGATAGATGCTCTATGTAGCTCTATAGCAGTGATGGCGAACCTATGGCATGGGTGCCCTGTGGAACCATTTCTTAGGGCACTTAGAGGCGTTGCCCTGTCAGCTCCAGCGCACATGTGTGCTATGGCCAGCTGATTTAGGCCTTCTTTTGAGGCCGTTTTTCGCTCTCTGGAAGCTTCAGGGAAGCTCCTGAAGCTTCTGGAGGTGGGGAGTGGAGGCTGTTTTCACCCTCCCCAGGCTCCTAGAAGGCCTCTGGAGCCTGGGGAGGGCGAAAAAAGCACGCCAAAAGCAAGGGGTCACACACATCGCATTATAGGTGTGGCACGCCCAAGCCCGACCCCCCTATGCTCCCGCCGCTTTTGGCACGCGAGCCAAAAAAGGTTAGCCATCACTGCTCTATAGAGTAAATGAAGGGCAGTCAAACAGTGGCCAGAACTTTTTAAAAATCTTAGGACTGGTCCATCTTTGTGATTCTGGTGTTTGCTCTGAAAAATGAGGACTTCAAGCAACATAAATGTGGGGAAAAGCACACAAAACAGCAAAAAGCCATCCCTTTCCGCTTACTTTTGTTGAGAAGCAAGGGCGAAAGCATCTTGCTTTTCTCGGGAGATACCAAATCTTTCTGCCACGTTCTCAGAAGTTATTCTGAAAAACAATGTTAAAAGCATGTGGATCAGTTCATCGGTTCTAAAGTATCTTTATCTCTTTATTAAGAAGCCTCCCGAATGTTCTAACTCACAAGTCGTCCTAAATTAATTCAACGAGTGCAATCGTCACATCTTCCCAAAACCAACTTTTCAGTAGCTAAATAAGTTGGCGAAACTGGAGGCCTGGAGTAAAAAGAGACACCACTAAGCTCATCTTCTAATTATCAAAGCATCTTGGGTTTTTTTCCACCCAAATACACAAAATTGGGTACATTTGTTCCACTTCCACAATGACTGCAACTTTTGCTTTCACGATGCAGGATGTTTAATAACAATGCTGGGTGTGACAGGATGATATTCCAACACTCATGAACTGGGAGGTATTACATCCACCCACTCCTTACTCACTTTCCCAGAATCTTAACAAGGAACGACTGGTATCGTGTGTTTTAATCTAGCAGTGGCTAGATTTAGTGGTGTTGCCAAATCAACAACATTTGTTTGTGTTTGTGTAGCACAAAACCAGTTGACATTGTGTCCCAGGACAACATGGGAGCCCAGACTCTACCAAGCTTTTAATGTCAGGAACAGAGAAACTAAAGGCGGAGCCACTTACCCCATTGGGATCAGGCAGTCCCTGGCTTTGCTGAAGTCCAAGATGCGAGGGCTGATATCCCCAGGGTTGTCAGCGTTGCGGAGAGACATGCTCTCCATTCTGGGGGAGGCAAGAAAAGGGGGCTGTGAATATTTTGCATTTAAAGGTAGTCCTCAACTTAAAACCACTCATTTAATGACCGTTTGAAGTTCCAACAGGGGCTTACGACCATTTTTAACACTTACAACCATTGCAGTATCCCTATGGCCATGCGATCAAAATTTGGACGCTTGGCAACTGGTTCAGACTTATGAGGCTTGCACAGTCCCTGGTGTGTGTGTGTGTGTGTGTGTGTGTGTGTGTTTGTCACCTGATTCCCCCTTTGCGACCTTCTAACAGGTCAATGAGGAAGGCAGATTTACTTGACAGCTGTGTTCCTCACTTAACAACTGCAGGGATTCACTTAAAAAGCAAGAAAGGTCGCAAAATTGGGGCTCACTTAACAGCTGTCTCGCTTAGCAACAGAAATTTTGCGCTCTATTGTTAGGGTGTCAAACTTTTTAACTTTTGATTTCCAAACATAAGCAACATTAGGGGCATGCTCAAAAGTTGTGACGTGCCTTGAGGACTGCAAAGATATTTTGGTTACTTTAATATAATTTAGATGTGCTTGATAACATTTTAAACATTTTTTTTTTGTTTCATTTGCCATTGAGGATTATTTGCGTACACGTCGTGCATGGATTCCCCAAAAACCGAATGAATAAGTAAGCATTTTAACAGAACTGAACTACATGAAGTTATTGTACAACAAAATGTAAAATCAATGTGAACCATGGACTGCTGGAAAATATTTAATTAAAACTCCAAAACGTCTGTACCCAGAAGAAAGTCCATTTGGACTTGTGTGTCTTGGCAAACTCATAGAAAGTTCATTGTCAGCACTATTTCGAAACATTTGCAGATTCCACATCCCCCCACCCCCTCCGCAATCAGATCCCGATCCAGGAGGGATCTATGCTTCAGCAATTCCCTACTTTCACTTCAGAATGACCCAGTGAATTGTATTTCCTCAAGAGGGACCGATCCTAGCACTTGAACGAAGAGCCAAACATTCAATGACCTTCTGAAGGCCGTGACAATAGGGGCCAGGCCAGCTGGATCTCAGGGGAAGGGTACTCCAAAGGGCAGGGTGCGGGGAGGACCACCTCCTAAACCTCACTGGACAAGAACATTTAAGGGAAGAACCCTGGGGTAGATCCACTCCGTCGGACCAGATATTATCAAGCAGTTGTAGGAGCATAACATTCAAAGTCAATAGGGATACAGCAGCGATGTTTCAGGATTTTAAAAGTGGAGCCGGTTGTGGGGCACAGGATATATGTGAGTTTTCTTGAAATAGCCCCTCTTATTAAAGTTTAATATATTATTAAAGAAGCAACTGCAAATCCCAAAAGTGCTTTTCTCAAGAAACAAAACAACCACTTCATAAACGCATGGCACAGCATAGGATGACAAACCCATTGGGACTAGATTCAGCAGCCCTTCTGCGTTTGAAAGACACAGTCCACTCTTTTGAAGGTAACAAAGTCCACATTTTGGACGGAGATGACCAATGGTTTGAAAGTGGGGTCAAAGAGGCCATCTATGTCAAAAGTGAGCAGCCCTCTTTCAACAGGGGGGGGGGGGATATGACATCATCTCTCTCCAATCGATCCCTTCAGCAGTTCCCCGCCCCATTTGCACCACTCAGGTGACCCTGAGGACACAGATAAACCTCCAAGCGCTTCAACGGCCCTCTAAAAGGATGCACATGTCCAGCTGTCATTATCCAGTCAGAGCTGAAGAAGCTTCTTGGACAAGAAGCAAAACATATTTTAAAAAAACACCACAAAAGAAAATCCAGTTGCCTCTTGAAAAAATACTTTTGAGACAACCGTGGATGATTGAGAATCTCCATAGACATTAAGGAATTGCAAATGTTCCTATCGCTCAGCTTTCTCAGAGCCACCAATCTTAAGACATTATAGAGATGAATACAAACCCTATGACTTAATAGCTGTTTGCCGAAATGTTCTTCTCAAAATGTTCTTTACTAGGTGCCTCCTAGATTAAGGCACCAGCTAAAGCCACAAATCCACGAGAACTGGCATGCAAGAGAACAAAACAACGGGATTCGTCATCTAAGTCTGTGTGTCCATCCTGAGTAATTTTAAATATTGATGCATCTAAAGAAGCAGGATGTTACCAACTGAGCTCCACTGGAGAAAGCCGATTGTTTTTTGAGGTTGGACCATTTCTGATAACGTGTGAAACAAACCATCCAGAACATTTCAGCCACAAGTTTGTACACCTCTAGATTCTGGTCTATGATAAACACTTTGTAACAGCAATCATGAAGAGCTAGCACAAGTTTGTGGAGAGGAGAAGATTAAGTCTTTGTGCTTTTTGGGGGTCAGTGTTACTCCACATCAGATATCGTACAACTGCAGGAGTGTGGCAATGCAAACTTACTGTTGCACAACGTCAGGGAGGTTAGTTCAGCCTTCAGAGCGTATTCAACTTTGTTCTTGGATTATTCCAGGAGTTAATTTGCCAACCAAGCTTGTGCAGGCAATTGCACAATTTAAACCAGGCTATCCGGAGGGGTAAAGCGACGTGTGCAGGCCTATCCCGGCACCTGTTCAGCTACAGCATGGATGGGTCCCTGATACAGCATGCGAATGTTGGAGGAGGCCTAGGGCTCATTTTCACAAGGTCTGTGAAGCAACTGTTTCCTTTGGAGGGATCAGGAGGCCTCACCAAACAATGCAGCCATTTGATTAACCCAACCTAGTTTCCAAGCAGGTTGCTTAAATGCTTAAGTGCTTTTGCATTTATGCAACATGCCATGAGATCATGGAAGAGAATGGACACCGTTTATAATGTTTTTTCAAGCAGATGTGTCTCTGTCGTACGGAGATACTTGTTCCTTTCAGTTCAGTTTTACAGAGGTGGCACTGGGGATGGACTGATAACTTGCCAAGGTGCTGACTGAAGATTTTGAACCAAAGCAGACAGCAAACTTCGCACTGTAACCTTGGGTCTAGCACTACGCGCTGTGGAACAAGCCTAAAACTTGCAATTCACCTACAGGACTTCACCTGCTCTCACCTACAGCTATGCAACCTTGGCAGGAAGGACATCAAGAGGAAGCAGCTTTATTTCATTCACATAATTCCTGGCTTAAGGGCCAAATACTCCCAGTGGGAAGGTTAACACCAAGGCACCATGCTAGTTTCTTAGAAGCTGTTTTCTCTTCCCCCTTGCCAAGAAAAGAATGGCTCTCAGCAGAAGAGCAGAGGAAGGGCTAGTCTGCAACAGAGGATAAAATCTTTTTTCTCTCTCCGAGAAGTTCTTCGCCCAACTTCAGTGAGAAAACCGCTCACTCTCAAAGCTGCACAGAGAATACCACAGCTGAGGAAAGTCTATGGATATTCTCAATCATTCCAGTCACAGTTGTCCCAAAGGTGCTTCTTCAAGAGGCAACTGGACTTTATTGTTTTTTTCTTGAAGACTTTTTGCTTCTCATCCAAAAAGCTTCTTCAGTTCTGAAGCGATGAGAAGCAAAACGTCTTCATGGAAAAACAAAGAAAGTCCAGTTGCCTCTTGAAAAAGCACTTTTGGCACAGCTGAGAGTTTTTCAAGCTGGCCTTTGTTTGATATTCGCATGAGAAAATACACAAAGGGGCTTTCGGCAGTGACCTGATGCCAAAGACATTTCAGCCTTTGGTAACTTCTGACCATACCTGATCCTGGTTTCCAGAAATCATCTGCGCTTATTGCTTATACTGTTTTGTACAGGTAGTCCTCACTTAATCATTCAGTTATAGGACAGACCTACTCAAAAGCTACTTTTGACCCAGTTCCAGAGTTCTAATGGGTGCATACACACCCCTGCCACATGACTGCATTTCAGGCAGGCTTTGCAACTGGCTCACCTTTATGTAGTGCTCTGAAGTCATGTGACTGAGATTTCTTTTTGGGGGGGGGGGGATATCTGGCCTTTTGCATCCATTTCTGGCAAAAAAAAAAACCCCAGCCATAGGAATACATTGATTTGCTTAATGACAACTACAAAAAAAAGTCATTTAAAAAAAGTCCTGAGACGTAGATGACTCAATATGAGAGAAATACTGGGCTCCCTCCATTATGGTCGCATAATGAGGACTACCATATCAGGGTTGTAGGCTAGACTGAGGAATCAAAATCCCAGAAAAAGGCAGCAGAAATTTACTCCATGTTGCCAGCAAGGAAACTATATGTGGATGTGGGGAATCTGTGCTTCGAAGTAGAACCTGCACAAATGTTCCCCCTAGCAGCCCTGTGAATTGGTAAAGGAGTTATATTTTTTATCCCAAAGTATCAATTAACAGAAAAAGCAGGGGACTTAATTCTAAAATTAATTAATTGCTAGGAGAAGGGCGGGGTATAAATTTGAAAAATAAAATAAAATAATAGATAGATTTAGATAGATTTTATTTTTATTTTTTCTATACCGCGTCCTCTCCCCAGGGGGGACTCGGAGCGGTGCACAGGGAAAATTAAAACAACATAAAATATATACATAAATAAATACAATAAAAACAAATTAAATCAACTGTCCCTGCACTAAAATCCCCATTTTAAAATTAACATTCCCTAACCCCTGAGGTAGAGACTAACCTAGGCCGGCCAAGCAGAAAAAGTGAGTTTTTAATTTCTGACGGAAGGAGCGGAGGTCCGTAGTTGTTCTAATGTCGGGGGGAAGGTCGTTCCAGAGGGCTGGGCCCGCCACAGAGAAGGCCCTTCCCCTGGGCGTCGCCCGCTGACAAAGTCTAGTGGACGGCACCCGGAGAAGTCCCTCTCTGTGGGAGCGAATCGGCCGGGAAGATGTATGGGGCAGAATCCGATCCCGCAGATAGCTAGGTCCCGAGCCATGGAGCGCTTTAAAGATGATGACTAACACCTTGAAGCGCACCCGAAAGACGACAGGTAGCCAGTGCAGCTCGCGCAAGAGCGGTGTTACATGGGTATACCTTGCGGTACCCATTATTGCTCGCGCGGCTGCATTCTGGACCAGCTGAAGTCTTCGGGTGCACCTCAAGGGGAGCCCCATGTAGAGAGAGTTGCAATAGTCCAGTCGGGATGTCACGAGAGCATGAGTGACTGTGCGAAGGGCGTCCCGATCCAATAGGGGGCGCAACTGGCAAACCAGGCAAACCTGGTAAAACGCCCTCCTGGCCACGGCTGTCACTTGATCTTCCATGGACAGCCGGGCATCCAGGAGGACACCCAAGTTGCGCGCCCCATCCACAGGGGCAAGATGTTCGCCCCCTATGGCCAGCGATGGAATCAGCTGGTTGAATCGGGCAGCCGGAAACCACAGCCACTCGGTCTTGGTCGGGTTGAGTCCGAGTCCGTTACTTCCCATCCAAATAATAAAATAAAAATGGTTTTG
This sequence comes from Rhabdophis nuchalis, assembly GCA_039707465.1. Taxonomy (NCBI): domain Eukaryota; kingdom Metazoa; phylum Chordata; class Lepidosauria; order Squamata; family Natricidae; genus Rhabdophis; species Rhabdophis nuchalis. Next base: position 7,931,938 of record CM077647.1, on the reverse strand, counting down.
ATGAATGCAAAGAGTTTGTATTTTACAATGCCTTAATTCATTTTAGTTAAGCACAAAATGGATACCTACAAGGAGATTAAAATCTTATCTTCACCATCTCTACTGCTTTAAAAAAAAAACACAAATATGTAAGGCTGTTACATAAAGAAAACAAACTGGATGAAAAACCACTGGAGGTTATTATGAATCTAATTAAAATTATTTCCAAGGCAAATTAGGAAAGGGGGTTGCTGGTATTGTGAAACAAAGTGCAACATTGCTCTCTCACACTCCTGCAAAACGCTGGTCTCCAGAAATCCTACAAAATACAGATTTTCATAATCTGCTTAAAAATATTACACAGTGAGGTAATCAACAAAAGGGCTGCTATTGGTAAGCAGTGAATAATTAACAGGGGAAAAAACAAATCAAGCTTACCCACAGGCCAAACCAATATCATAGGAACCATTTCTAATGCCACCTGTAAGTAAATAATACAAATTTCACATCAGTCAGTGGACTCCATATATATCCTTCTTTGTAAGTGCTGCTGGGGGAGGGAGGATTCATTCATTCACTTAGATCAGTGTTTCTCAACCTTGTCAACTTGAAGATATCTGGACTTCAACTCCCAGGATGCTGGCTGGGGAATTCTGAGAGTTGAAGTCCAGACATCTTCAAGTTGCCAAGGTTGAGAAACACTGACTTAGATGGTGTTTTCCCCCAGAAAGGAATAAAAAAAGAGTATATTAACCTAAAAAAAAAAAAATTCCTAGAACTCTATAGAACAGGGGTCTCCAACCTTGGCAACTTTAAAACTTGTGGACTTCAACTCCCAGAATTCCTCAGCCAGCTGAGAGTCCATAAGTCTTAAAGTTGCCAAGGTTGGAGACCCCTGTTCTATAGAACCTACTGACACCAGGATTATAACTTCCTCTATGGAAAGTATTACCAGGCAATCTGCAATGTTACATTCTAGAAGTTAAAACCTGTGCATGCCATAGTATGTCAGGTGTTTGAAAACCCCTGTGGTTCAATGACTGAAATTCTACGTTTACTCCATGCGTGGAATCTGATGGCCCCATGGGAGGGAGCCAGCCTTCTTACCAGCAATATTAATCAGAGCTTGCAATCCAGATGAACACTGCCTGTTTACGGACGATATTGGGACAGTCTCTGGGATACCACTGAAATAAAAAAAAGACAAAATACTTCATCGGTATAAAAAGGAGAAATGGAAAAGACCCTCAAGCCTCAGCAGACTAATTTTAAGGTTTTGTTATGCCTCGATGGTCTTGGTTTGTTACTTTAGGAAGATCCATTGAAAACTCTGCAACTACGACCTGATTGTACAGCACTCTGCAATCCTCAACCAAGCTTAGAGCAGTACTCCATAACTGACTGAAAATTGTCAAAGAAGCGTGTAAGAGGCAAAGGGATTAAACAGCAAACATACTGCTATGTTACTCTTTCCAAAACTATGCAGTAAATATCAAGACAGAGAATCCTAAATACAGCCCGAGTGACTTAGGGCTGGATCTGAAAGTGGATTCCCTCATGGCAAGCCGGTGTTCACCGCAACCCTTTGGATCCCCACAGCAGGCACAAAATCCAAATGTTTTCTCAAACAAGTGACAAACAACCAGGATAAAAATCAATCAGTCAATAAGTGAAGACAGAATCTCACCTCCATCTCCTATGTTAGGGGCATCCAACCTTGGCAATTTTTAAGACTCATAGACTTCAACTCCCAGAATTCCTAGCACAGGGAATTCTGGGAGTTGAAGTGCACAAGTCTTAAAGTTGCCAAGGTTGGATATCCCTGAGCTATACAATGAAAACAGCAAATGAGAAAGTGTCAAATATGAAATTGGACTAGTAGTCACATGACCTTTTTTTTTGCACCGGCCAGTATAAACCAAACCAGATTCCCTCTTTTGGCCTCCACCATGGGGTTTTGTGCCCACGATCTCGCTTCTAGATGGTTCAGTGGCAAAATTCACCTGATAAACTGCCCCATTCTCGCCACCAAACCTCCAGCGCCAGGTTGAAGTACATTCCCTAAGTACAAAGAGACGAATTCGCTTCAGTTATCAGGGTTTAGTTACCCTCCCAGATATGTTGCAGAGGCTATTGCTTAAAAAGGTAGCGGGGATGACCACAGCTAGCACTCCCCGGCCTGGTAGTTTGGCCACCCATCCGCAGGAGAAGAAAGGACAGCAGAGGCTGTGACCCAAAAGGCCCTCACCCACGCAGATATCACCCAGTTGCTCAGGGCTCAGCTTCACATCGTTCAGGACGGCAGTCATTACCACAGCCAGGAGTTCGTCTGGTGTAGTTTCCTGGAAAGGGAGGGGAAGGAGAGAGAGAGAGAGAGAGAGAGAGAGAGAGAGAGAGAGAGAGAAGGAGAAAGGAAAAGAAAAAAGAGGAAGAAAGGAAAGAAAGAAAGAAAGAAAGAAAGAAAGGAGTGAGTGGAGGGAGGAAAGGAAGGGGAAAAAAGAGGAAGGAAGGAAGAGAGAGAGAGAAAGAGGGAGGATGAGAGGAAGGAAAAGAAAAAAGAGGAAGGGAAGAAGGAAAGAAAGGAGGGAGTGGAGGGAGGAAAGGAAGGGAGAGAAAGAAAGAAAGAAAATTAATTAATTAATTAATTACCTGGGCAATTTGGCACCCTCTTTCAGGTGTTGGTCTGGGGATGATGGGAACTGCAGTCCAAAAGGCGATGGACGGTGGGATCCTCCAGGACAGCCTCCTCTTTACCCCCACCACCCCGCCCATCCAAACTCTTTTAAATGGGATCATCAGGCCCATAATCCCCGGCATAATCCCCTGGACTACAACTCCCATGTCAAAGAGAAGGACCTCCCCTTCACCCCCTCAATCAATCAATCAATCAATCAATCAATCAATCAATAAAAATCTCATATATACATATAGGGGATCATGGGTTTTGTAGTCCGGGGCCTCTAAAGGAGCCCAGTTTTTGGAGTTTCGCCCAGCCGTGTTCACCTTGAAGCCTCCCCGTTTGCTCCTGGCGATGGGGGTTCGTCGCCCGTGCACCACCACCACATCGTCCGGCCCGGAGAGTGAGGCCCGGCAAGGGGAAGGCGCCCAGAGCCGCGGCGGCTGGGAACAGGTCAGATGTCCGAGGACCACTTTCATCCGCTCCATTTTCAACGCGTCAGAAAAACCTCAGCCACCACCGAAAACCCAGGGCGCATGCGCAGCCGCGCGGGCCATGCCGGGAAAGCATGGCCCCGCCCCCGCCCTCTTTCCCTAGGCCAGGGATGTCCAAACTTGGGAACTTTAAGATGTGGACTTCAATTCCCAGAATTCCCCAGCCAGCTATGCTGGCTGGGGAATTCTGGGAGTTGAAGTCCACAAGTCTTAAAGTTCCCAAGTTTGGACATCCCTGCCCTAGGCTGAAAGGCGGCCTCCGTAGACTTTGGAAAATTGAAGAGTCGCCCACACCCCTTTAGTCTCAACGCTGGCGGAGAAAACAAAGGGCTTTTTTCTGTCTAACACAGTCGAAGTTTCTCGTTTTTACGGTCCTTCTTGCGATCTACACGCACGGAGCCCTCTAAGTTTTCTTTCAAAGGTTCAACGCTCAACGGAGCTCCTCTTTCGCCCGAAGGAAAGCCAAGCTACAGAAACATCCCTCTTCCCTTTCCTATTACTACAGATCTACAGCCGCCGACGTGGAGTGCGCGTTCGCCACGGAGGGGCGGGGGCTCGCTTGGCATCCTGGGACGTGTAGTTCTTCGTAGCTGCCGTCGCTCCCAGGCACGTCCCGCACAGGGGATTCCGACAGTGACGTTGCAAGCGATGGGCTTATATTCGTCTGAATGGCCCAAGCAGGAATTCCTGGGATGAGCTTTTGCCAAATCTGGAACTGCGGGCTGGGGAAGTGAATTAACGAGCCAATCTGGGCAGCTTGGGTGCCATAGTTTGCAAAATAAATAAAATAAAAACAAAAACTGTTCTAATCTGCACAACCTATTAGATACCATAGGGATGGCCCTCCACTTATAGCCATTCGTTTAGTGACCATTTGAAGTTACAACTGAAAAAAAGTGATTTATGACACTTTCCCACACTTAACCGTGGGATTCAAATTATTTTACAGGTTCTGTGGGCGTGGCTTGATGGGCGTGGCAGGTTACTGCAAAATCCCCATTCCCGAGGTGATATTTACCAGTTCTCCGGACTTTTCAAAATGTATGCTACTGGTTCTCCAGAACTGGACAGAAGTGGCTGAATACCCACCTTTGCAACCGTTGCAGCACATGATCAAAATTCAAATACTTGGCAACTTGGTATTTACGAGGGTTGCAGTGTCCTGGGTCATGTGATCATCTTTTGTGGCCAGTCATAAGTCAAGGACTATCTGTACACTAGTATTTGCAGCCTCAGCAGCTTTAATTTGTTTTCGACTTTGTTTGGACAATTCCCAGAACTCCTGACTAGGGAATTCTGGGAGGTGAAATCCACACAATTTAACACACATTTCTATCCCTTCTGTAAATTCTTGACTGTTTTCTTGTCAGATTTATTGCAGACTCACAGGCAGAGATAATATTTAGGTGGGGGAAAATAAAACAGAATCATACCAATAGGCAGTTTTAAGAATTCGTTTCCCGTTTTTTACATTTAGCCAGCAGCTGCCAAATATTTGAACATCATGCCAAATTCTATTCCTCTTCTAAAATGGTCCAACTTATATAATGCACCAAGCCCAGATCACAATAAAACTTATTTTCTCTTTACCCTCCCCCCCACATTTAAAAACAAACTTTTTAGTTCTGGAATAACACAGCTTTTAGAAGCATTTTATTTTATGCAACTCCAAGTGGGGGGAATGGATGATGAAGCATTTACAGCACTTAATAAATATATGGAGAGAATATAATTCTTTATTGGCCAAGTGTGATTGGACACACAAGGAATTGATCTTTGGTGCAGAGGCTCTCAGTGTACATAAAAAGACAAGATACATTCAATAAGAATCATAAGGTACAGCACTTAATGATAGTCATAGGGTACAAATAAGTAATCAGGAAACAATCAATATCAATATAAATCGTAAGGATACAAGCAACAAAGTTACAGTCCTGCAGTCATAAGTGGGAGGAGATGGGTGATGGGAACAATGAGAAGACTTAATAGTAACTGTAACGCAGCCCTAGTGAATAGTTTGACAGTGGTGAGGGAATTATTGGTTTAGCAGAGTGATGGCGTTTGGGGAATAAATTGTCCTTGTGTCTAATTGTTCTGGTGTGCAGTGCCCTAGAGCCTCCTTTTGAGGGTAGGAGTTGAAACAATTTATGTTCAGGATGCAAGAGGTCTGTAGATATTTTCAGGGCCCTCTTTGACTCCTGCAGCGTCCAGGGCCTCAGTGGAAGGCAGTTTGGGAGCCATTGTTTCTTCTGCAGTTCTAATTATCCGTTGAAGTCTCTGTCTGTCTTGTTGGGTTGCAGAGCCAAACCAGACAGTGATGGAGGAGCAGATGACAGGCTCCATCATTCCTCTGTAGAACAGAAACCAGCAGCTCCTGGGACAGTTTGAGCTTCCTGAGTTGGCGCAGAAAGAACCTTCTTTGTGGTGCTTTTTGGATGACGTTTTGATGTTAAGCGTCCATTTTAGGTCCATATTCAACTATGTCTCCCACAAACAGCAATACAGGTAGTCCTCAACTTACAACCACATACGGAACCAGAATATCTGTTGTTAAGCAAAGCAGTTAAGTGAGTTGTGCCCGATTTTACAACCTTTTTTGGGGTTAATTGCAGCTGTTAACTGAGTCATTAAGTGAATCCAGCTTCCCGCATTAACCCTACATGTTGGAAGCCGGCTGGGAAGGTTGCAAATAGTGATTACAATGACCCCCAGATGCTGCAATCCGTGTAAATATGGGTCAGTTACCAAACAACTGAATATGTGACTATGGAAATCCTGGTTCATGTGACGTTGGAGATACTAGTTGTAAGTGTGAGTGCCAGTTGTATATCATGTTTTTTTTAGTGCCGCTGTTAATTTCAAATAGTTGCTAAATGAATTGTAAGCCGAGTTCTACTTGTATTGCTTTCTTTTTAGATTGACAGATCAGGGCTGCATCCTAAACCCACCGTTGTTCACCCTGTTGACTCTTGACTGTTGTGCAAGGTTTGCCACCAACCATATTGTGAAGTATGCCGACGACACAACAGCCTTATTTAAGATGACAATGAGGGAGCTTACTGCAAGGAGATAGAGGGTGAACTGGTGTAATAAGAACAGCCTTGCTTTAAACTAAAGAGATCATTGTTGATTTCAGAAGAATCTGTCACAGCCACATTATTCTGCGTATAAACCGATTCACCTGTGGAGATAGTTAGCCGCATCAAGTTTCTGGGTGTGCAGCAGGGTTTGTATTCTGCTGGTTCGCCCCAGTTTGGGTGAACTGGTAGTGGCAGCGGCAGGAGGCTCCACCCACCCACCCTGACATCATCACGGATGCTCTGCGCATGCGCAAACACACTCCCGATTCCAAACTGGTAGCCTAAGTAAGAGGAAACCATTACGGGTGTGCAACGAATGAGTAGGCTGGCTTGGCTGCTCAACAGGGAGACACCGGTGAAGCGGGTGCATCGCACAATAGAAGTGCATCTTCATCCCCCTGTCCTCACCACTTTCTATAAAGGGACGATTCAGAGCATCCTGTCCCATTGCATAATGTCTGGTTTGGAAGCCTCGCTGCTTCAGACAGGAAGGCAGTGCAGGGAGTGGTGAGGACAGCAGAAAAGATCACTGGCAGTTCGCTTCCTCCTATCCAGGACGTGGCGTACAAGCGATGCCTCAGCAGGGCCCGCAGGATTGTCTGGGATGTTACACGACCCCCTCACGACCTGTTTTCCTTGCTACCTTCCAGGAGGAGAGGCCCCATAGTATCCGAAGAAGAACTTCCAGATTCAGCTAAACTTTTCTCCCATTACAGTATCAACCTTTTGAACTTCCAAGCTTCCTCTCACCGCTATGTACTCGAGACGGACAGGGATTAATATTTATATGCATTTATATGCAAGGGCGCAGTTCTATACATACGTATGTATATATAGCATGTCTACGTGTGTGCTATGTATGTGTACATTTTTGAGCTACAGAATTTCATTTTTAATGTGTGTCAGGATGTCCACAGTGAGGGAGGGGGAGAAATGACTGTAAAGGTTATTTTATTCTTCTAGAGTTGTAATAAAGCTTGGACATCACCTCGAGAATTAACAGTGGCATTTGTCAAGGGAATTGTAAAGACGGCGTTAATCTAAAACTAGACTTTAGCATACCACCCATGCGCCGTTCAACATTGTAGACTAAAATTAAAACAATGAATCAGTGGAACAGAAGTTGCCTCCGGAAGTTGTGAATGCCCCAACACTGCAAGTCTTTAAGAAGATGTTGGATAGCTATTTGTCTGAAATGGTATAGGGCTTCCTGCCTAGGCAGGGGGTTGGGCTAGATGGCCTCCAAGGTCCCTTCCAACTCTGCTATTGTATTGTATTGTAAAATCCAATTGCTAGTTGGCATGAACAGTCTATTTCAGGGGTCCCTAATCCCTGGTCCAGGGACCATCACTGGTCAGAAACTGGGCCACACAAAGAAGTGAAGCCCCACACAAAACCACACACCCCTCCAGTTCACGAAAAAACCTTTCTCCACAGAATTTGTCCAAAACGTTGGGGGATCCTTGGTCTATTTAACATAGTGCCTTCATGTGTGAACAGGACATTGGCGTGTTGCATTCTGAAAATAAGTGAAACTCCTACATTGGAAGCCACTTTCTACCTTCAAGCCGAGGGGCAAACACAAGACACAAATAAAGGAGAATATTTGTAGCCCAGGGTTGAAATGAGCTTGGTTATTTTCTTGCAGATGGTTCAGTGATGAAATGAAATGTCTACAAGAAAACAACCAAGAGGAGAGAGCACCAAGGACCCCCTCACAACACACCAAGACACTCCAGCATAGCTGGCTGGAGAATTCTGGGAGTTGAAGTCCACCAGTCTTAAAAGAGCCGACTTTGCAGACCCCTGTCTTAGACTAATCCAGGTTTGGGCCAATTTAAATTAATAATACTGTATTTTAATTTAAATTGGCCCAAACCTGAATTAGCCTAAGAAGTTTGGAAAAAGTCCTGAGATCGGTTTGTGATCCTTAGACGATGCACAATCTTAACCCTATTTTCCTGGGTAGGGGGAAAAAATTGAATCCATATACGTAAAGATATGAATTAACTTTCTGTTGTTATTGTTTCCCCCCAAAAGCAGAGTTTCTAGTACCAGTACTTCGTTCTTGATAAATGTATTTCCTTATGTTTGTTTTTTTCTAACAAATTGTACAGAATACATACATTAGTGTGGAAACTTCCACTATATTTGCAATAGGGCCACTAAAAGCAACAGATTCCAGATAGCTAATAAGCCGCATTTGGTTTCCACGGATCTAAAGTCAAAAGTATTCCTTTTCTTTTTCATGTTTTTGGTCCGTTTTATTCTCTTTTGTGCATATAAACCACAGCCAGAGAAATCAGCAAAAAATGAAATCAAGGCACCTGAGGAATAATTCATATCTATTTACATATCAACATAGATGGAGAAAGAACACAATAATATATTGATGACAAAAGCTGTGCATAATTGTCACGAAGACTGCCAAGGTACAAACATAATTTCTGAAGGCATCCGAGAAACAATGGAAATGACAAGGCAGGAAATCCAGTTCAACTAAAGAGAGAAGTACAGGAGAAAAACCGAGAAAGGAAATTCTCCAAAATGGGCTGAGATGAACAAGTAACAATTTACACCTTCAAATATTCTTTACTGGAATGCATGTAACCTTTGATCCAAATACAGAGTAGAAAAATGATAATTTTTGGGTTGTTTTTTTTTTAAAAAGGCGGGGACATTGAGGGCTTCTCCTTATCATCTTTGGATATACCATGTTCTTAAAAAAATAACAAGAGCTTGTTCTTTCTTAGGGATTGGAACTCATAGCACCAAAAAAATCCAGCAATTTGTAAGTTTGGCTTCAGAAGAACCAACACAAGGAATAAGATGACTTGTAGCCAAGAGGTAAGATCGGGAGTGGGATTCAAACATTCTAGCAACCAGTTTTCTGCTCGGTTGCTGGGTAGGCGTGACCATGGTGGGCGTGGCCTTCCTGGCCTCCTGCACCCCAGGCTCTGGAGGTTTTCCTCCAGCTTCCGGGAAGGCGAAAATGGCCTCCCGCGGGCTGGCCGCGCCCACCTGCCTTGCTTCTTCCAGGCCTGTTTCCAGACTTCTGGGAGCCCGTATTTTGCCCTCCCAGAGCCTCCATGCAGGCTCTGCACTTACCTGGCATCCAAAACATGTGAGACACCTGGAATAAGCAAGGCAGGTGGGCGGGGCCAGCCACTCCTTGCAACTACCAGTTTGGCCATCCAGATGTAAAACTAGCATTCAGTTTGTCTGAACCGGTCCAAACTGGCTGAATCCTACCCCTGGGTAAGGTTATTGGCACACACAGGCAAGGACAGGAAGGACTACAGTGCCCCCACCATAAAACCAATTTGCAAACTTGCTTTCTATTGCATCCCCCAGGCCTGCCCATCGAAAGCATCCGTGTACTGAAATGTCTATCTTAACGGCATTAATAGATGGAAAGTTTAGCCTGGGGGGCAAGGGCTGGAGCTAATTACGACCACAATTTAACCCAAATTTTCTGTTGTTAAGTAAGACATTTGTCAAGTGAGCTTTGCCCCCATTTTACAACCTTTCTTGCCACCGTTGTTAAGAAAACCACTGCAGTTGTTAAATTAGTAACACGGTTGTTAAATGAATCTTCCTTCCCCATTGACTTTGCTGGCAAAAGATGATCACATGACCCCGGGACATTGCAACCGTCATAAACATGAATCAGTTGCCAAGTATCTGAATTTTATCATGTGACGATGGAGATGCCACAATGATGTCGTGAAAAACCATTGTAAGTCATTTTTTAAACTTTAAACACTCACTAAATGAATAGTTGTAAGTCAAGGACTACATGTACTCTACAATCACCAAAAAAGGCATAAATTCTTCAAGCAACCTCTGCTTTTTTTTGTTTTTTAATCACTGTAAAAGTAGCCCACAAAATGTATTATTATTATTATTTTTTTGGCCTGTCTTGGGAAGAATTAGACAAAGCAAAACCGAAAAAATCTTGTTTTGCCGAGGATGAAATTCATAACTAGGTTTCTCATCAGCACAGAATGTAAATTAAATATTTGCTAGATACAAACAATTATTTAAAGTACCCAGGGACTTTAATTGCAGACGTTTTAGCTCAAAAACGGGACCACTGGCATAAGAAATATAAATTATACCACTACAGGAATTTTAACTTTCTGAAAAAATATTCAAACCGGCAATGCGCAGTGTGAATCGAGAAAAAAACGGCAGAGAATGGTTTGGCTCTGGTGGGTTAGTAGCCTTGCAAAGGAAGTCCTTGACTTATGACCATTTGTTTAACCAAAGTTATAATACCCTTGGAAAAAGGTTGTTTATGACCTGCCTTTCCACTTACTACTTTGCAGTTTCATAATCACTATTCAGATGTTTGGCAAGATGGCGGAAGTCCTGCAAATGCATAAGATTTGAGATCTACCCAGCTAGTTTCTGACAGAAAAAAAATATCAGTGGGAGAAGATAGATTCTTTTAACAACCATTGGTAAAAATGACCATGTAATGACTTGTTTTATGACCGCACCAACAAACAATGGAAACTCCAGTCTCAAGCATGGTTGTAAGTTGAAGACTACCTATAAATGGCTTCCTCTTACCACTGACCCAAACCTACTTTCCTGGGTGTATCTTATCTCTTTTCGCCTTGAAAGCTTACTTGTCCACATGGAAAATTACCTTTTCCAAGGCTGAAAACATTTCAGTCTTGTTTATTCCGTCCTTCCCACTGTTCTGTGGTTTTAGTACACTTCATCTTTAAGAGACTTGGTAAACCTCTTCCACTAAATTAAACTGAGGCAGTTGTCATTCTTAGATCGAACAGTTCTTTCCTTCGTCAAGCTGAGATAAATGGGCTCCCTCCGGCATATGATGCATTCAGCTAACCCAACTGGGAAAACAATTTTGCCCTGGAAAATGCTTTGTTGTTGTTGCTGTTGCTATTTTTAATGTGTCTACTTTGTTTAAGAATAAATAAATAAATAAGTTGATCACAAATTAGTTTGCGGGGGGGGGGGGGGGAAGAGCCACTTTTAACTCAGTAAAAGAATCCATCTCTTCACTCAAGCCACTAATAAAGTTAATGCTTATACTTAAACAATTGTTGAGTGCCATTGGGTGGAATAGTTTTGTGTGATAATCCCACAGGCCGCAAGCCTGGGGGAAATATTTAATTTACTCTTCTGCAACAATGGTGGGTAGAACAAGGGAATGGGTCCGCCACCTTTTAACAACTTTTTGTGATTTTAGAAGAAAGCTAAACATAAGCCACGATAATTTAGCAACAGCAGACAACGGCCCTGTGCGGCTTTAACGAAATCTGTAACATGTGATTGGGATATAACTTCCCACTTCCTTTTTAGGGTCAAAGGTTTGGAGAAGCCCTCTATGATCCTAAATTTCTCTAGCGGTGTTTTTAAAAAAAAAATAAAAAATCAAGGCGATTATTTTGTAAGCGATTCTATGAATCACAGCTTCTCCTTTTTCAAAGGATCCTGAAAATGGGGATTCCTCTAAGCTCCCCTTTCAAAGCTACCTATTGGCAGGTAACAACTGAGCTAGTTCCGAGAAGCAGTTTTACTCAAGTGTTCTAGTCAAGAATCTACAGGATTCCTTCATCTTTTGTTCCTTAGTGGCTGATCCAACCCATTCAATTCTCATCAGAAAGCAACCTAAGCAGAAAACCTGCTAATATTCATAAGGCACACACAGCTAATGGCACCATCTGTTGGCCAAAACCTCTTTTTTCGCTGACCATCCAGAAGAGGGGTCTCCAACCTTGGCGACTTTAAGGCTTGTGGACTTCAACTCCCAGAGTTCCTCAGCCAGCAAAGCTGGCTGAGGAACTCTGGGAGTTGAAGTCCACAAGTCTTAAAGACGTCAAGGTTGGAGACCCATGATCCAGAATGATCAAAACAGGTGAAAGTTCCGCCTCAAGGCACCACAAGACCCAGCCGAGGAGGCTTGATCAGAAAACTACACAGCTCAGGGAGAAGCAGACCATACCGCTCTCCGTTGTCATTCACACCTTTTGCTTAGGTGCGAAGTCTTTGGTTTTCCTCCTTCTCGTCCCACAGGAACCCCTGCTAGAGGCTGAAGTTCACAAACGGATGCCTCAAGAGGTCTTCCGCAGTGGGCCTCCGCTTTTCCTCCACAAAGATCAGCTTGAGAAAGTTGCGGCAGTACTCCGAAACCCCGTCGGGAAGCTGAGGCTTGGTGGGCTGGGTGGCAATCTTGAAGATGGCAGCCATGGCTTCATATTCGGCCCAGGGTGGCTTCTCAGTCAGCATTTCTACCACGGTGCAGCCCAAGCTCCTGAGAAAGACCACGGAGGGGGGAAAAAAGAGAAACCCCCCAAAATATTCATTTCTGCAACGCTTTTGGGAGGCAAAGGGGTGGGGGTGGGGACTCTGCTCTCCTCCTTGGCTTCCCATCGTATCAAGCCTGTAAATCAGGGGTCACCAAACTTTCGGACCTCAATTCCTAATTTAGTCCAATCGGACTAAATTCATAATTTTAAATCCCGCGGACCGCTGATATGATCTGCTTAAAGACTGGTTGGGTGGGGGTGGCCAAGTGGTTATGTGACTGGACAACTTAATGTCACTCAGGTTGAGGAGTGCCTCACCAGCCTCCACTCACCTCTTCCCTCCCAGCCCCTCCTTGCCTGCCAGCCCGGGGTCCTTAGGGCCCCAACAGGAAGCCGTTGCTGGAGTTGAGCAGCCCCCAGGAGAAAGAGTTGGCAAAACAGCTCAGTTCACATTGGATCTGACCGAGAAGGAAGCTCAGCAGAAGTACCTCACTGAGGACTAGGAGCATGGGCTTTCCAAGCAGAGGGAAGACCTGCGGGAGTGCAAGGCCAGGTGCTGGCGCCTGGAAGCTTAGGGGCCTGAGATGGTCAGCCAGTTCCCGGCCATGATGCAGCCCCACTGGAACGAGGCCCTCTGGCTCTTTGCTACCAGCGGCCCTTCCCTCCAGCCTCCGCCCAAAGCTGCCCACCAGGAGGCTGAAGCAGACCCCAAGTCGGAATTTCTGCCCCCCTCCGACCCCCACAAAAAGACCCCGAAGGGGGAGGTTCTCTGCAGCAACACAAGTGTTCATTGCACCTATCTGTCCCAGGGGCTGTAGTTTGAAGACCTCCGATTTAGTGCAATATACAAAATGCAAATAATTTTTCTGTGGCCCACCAACGTTTTCTCGTGGACCACCAGTTGGTGGCCGGTGCTGTAAACAAAGCTGGGTTGGGGAAATGGTTCTTACCACACATCGGCCTTCCTTCCATAGCCTTCTCCGCTGATCACCTCTGGGCTCATCCAGTAGGGAGTTCCCGTGACAGATTTTATGCCCGTTCCAGACATGCAGATCGTCTGAATGCGTTTGCTGGCCCCAAAGTCTCCAAGTTTAATGTTCCCGACAGAATCTCTCAAAATGTTGGCCCCTAGGTTGGAGGGAAAAAGAAAACAATGAAGAGAAGGGAAACAAAGAAGGAGAAGAAAGATGAAGAAGAAGGTGACGAGGATGAGGATGAAATAGACAAAGAGGAGAAGGAAAAGACAGAAGAGAAAGAAGAGGAGAAAATAGACAAAGAGAAAAAGATAAACGAGGAAGAGGAGGAGGAGGAGAATAAGAGACAAAGAGGGAAAAGAAAAGATAGGAGGAAGAGGAGAAGGAGATAATAGACAGAGGAAAAAAGAAAAGATAGGAGGAGGAAGAAGAGATGATAGACAAAGAGGGAGAAAAGATAGGAGGAGGAAGAAGAGGAGGAGATAATAGGGAAAAGAAAAGAAAGGAGGAGGAGGAAGAGGAGAAGGAGATAATAGGGAAAAGAAAAGATAGGGGGAGGAGGAAGAGGAGATGATAGACAAAGAGGGAAAGAAAAAGATAAACAAAGAGGAGGAGGTGGAGAAGACAAATGAGAAGAAAATAACATAACAGAGTCAGCAGTAAGTTGGCAAGATATTGCTGTAAAACCTGAATTCCATCTCCCTTAGTTAAGTGCCTAGTGCAGTGATGGCGAACCTATGGCACACGTGCCACAGGTGGCACGCGGAGCCATTTGGCAGGGCACGCGAGGAGTTGCCCTGTCAGCTGATTCAGCCATTTTTAAAGTCATGACGTGACTTCCAGTTTGCTCGTAGGGCCATTTTAATCCTCCGGAGAGGCGGGGGGGTGCTGTTTTCGCCCTCCCCAGGCTCCTATAAAGCCTCTAGAGCCTTGGGAGGGCAAAAAAAGCATGTAAACAATGAGGGGGAGCACCTGTCATGCACGCATGCACACATGCGCACTGGGGAGCATTATGCGTGTGGCACGCTGGCGCACAACCCCTCTGCGCTCCCCCCCTTATGGCGCGCAAGCCTAAAAAGGTTCGCCATCGCTGGTCTAGTGCTTAGCATTTGATTTCGTACAATGAAGATTGAGACCATCACAAGACAACATATTTGCTGTATATTCAGGGCCATAATTTTACCTCTAGGGACTCACATGAACAAGCAGCCCTTGGAAACTAAAGTTTAGTTTAGTTTAGTTTTATTTAAACTTATATAAAGGGACTCGGGGCGGTGCACAGGAAATTAAAAAGCATAAATAAAAATAACAATATACGAAATTTAAAATCAAATTAAATTATTAGCCCTGTGCTAAAAATTTGCAATAAATTAAAACTATTCCCCTTAAAAACCAATTAAAACAATTTGTTGTCAGGCTAAAGGCTAGGTAGAATTAGGCCAGGCTGGCCTGTTGAAAAAAGTGTGTCTTAAACTCTAATCAGCCTCCAAAACAATTCTCACATATTTTCTCTAGCAGCTTCAATTCTGTGGTGGGGTTTTTTTTGTTTTTGGTCCCTGATTATGTGGATAACTCCTGATCCTCAACAATTGCAACCTTTCCCCTATTGTAAGAATCTTTTGTGTGCCCCAATGTGTTAAAAAAATCCCATGTCATAATAAAATAATATGTGCATGTGTCCATATTTTAGAAATACATACAATAATACAATACAATAGCAGAGTTGGAAGGGACCTTGTAGGTCTTCTAGTCCAACCCCCTGCGTGGGCTGGAACCTTATACCATTTCAGACATGTTGTTAAATAATGTGGTGTATGTGTGTTCCTATCTCTTTACCTTTATATCAATGTTGTAGCAGCCCCAATGATGGACCTGCTTTTATTGGCAAGTCGTGTTTTAACTAGCATATCCTTTCTGGCGTAAAATTCCTGTTTTTCTTTTTGGTTGCTAAAGTTCTCGCATTAATCTAGGGGAAGCATTTGCCCCTTTTTGTTCTAATTCAATTTGATAAAAGAGAAGAAAGAGAATTTGCTTTAAATAGGTCTTAAAGTAGATTCTGATAAATTGATACAGATAGTCTTTGACTTACAACAGTTCAGCTTAGCGACCATTCAGAGTTACAATGACAATTTTTCACACTTATGACATCCTCATGGCCACATGGTTTGTATTTGGATGCTTGACAACCGACTCACACTTATGACGGTTGCAATGTGTCCCAGGGTCACCTTTTTCGACCTTCTGACAAACAAACTCGATGGAGAAGCCAGATTCACTTAACAACCATCTGACTAATTTAACAATCGCAGCGATTCACTTAACCAATGTGGCAATAAACATCGTAAAATGAGACAAACCTCACTTAACTTATTTCTCACTTAACAATGTACCGTATTTTTTGGAATATAAGACGCACCTTTTTCCCTCAAAAAAGAGGCTGAAAATCTGGGGTGCGTCTTATACACTGAATACAGCATTTTTGGCCTCCTGAAACTCTGCCCGCTTTGCAAAAATGGCCGTGCATAGATTATAGGAGGCTTCCAGAGTGCTCCTGGGGGCTGGGGAGGGCAAAAAAATGGGCCAGGTTTTTTTTGCAGAATTTTGCCTCCCGCCCCCAGCCTCCAGGAGCAAAAAATGGGCCATTTTTGGGAGGTCTGCAGAGTGCAAAAACTTTTTTTAAAAATTTGCCTCTTCAAAATCTTGGTGCGCCTTATACTCTGAAAAATACAGTAAATCTTGGGCTCAATTGTGCCGGTAAGTTGAGGTCTATGTGTATTGGGATGGCCTTTCCCTAATTTAGTGACAAGGTGGGTGACAGACGAATGGTATGTGAGAAGATTCTCTTAAATGCCTCTAATTACCCTTAAATGCCAAAGAAAGATGTCAAAAGTGTTTTTTCAACCTCAGCAATTATAAAATCAGTGGACTTCAACTCCCAGAATTCCGCAGCCAGCGTGGGGAAATCCACCATCTTGAAGTTGCTGAGGTGGAGAAACGCTGCATTAAAAGATATTTTCTGCCTGTTGTTTTTCTTGCAAGAACCTGTCTTAGAAAAATTCTAAACGTCCTGCAAATAAAATAGGAAAATAAAAGCCGTTTTTATGGTGGGTTGAAACTCTCTACAGCAGTGTTTCTCAACCTTGGCGGCTTTACGTCCTGTGGACTTCAACTCCCAGAATCCCCCCAGCCAGCCATGCTCATGGCTGGGGAATTCTGGGAGTTGAAGTCCACAGGACGTAAAGTCGCCAAGGTTGAGAAACACTGCTCTTGAGAAATTGCACTGTAGATTTCATCAAAACCTTGATTTTCACTCCAGGCTCCGTCAAGTTGGAGAACTCCCCCGCATCCCCAAATTTGGTCCTTGAAGCCTTTTGGTGGACTTAAAATGTCACCTGAGAGTGCAAATTGTGCCTACCTTTAATGTCCCTGTGTACGATCATGTTGCTATGGAGGTAGGAGACACCTTGTAGGATCTGCCTTGTGTATTTACGAGTCACATTCTCTGTCAAAGCCCCATAGGCTTTTAGCTGGTCTTTGATTGAACCCTAAAAACACAAGAGACGAATAACTGATTAGTTTCTTGGCTTCCTGAAACTCTACACCTTCTGAAAAGTTTCTCAGCTCCTGGGGGCGCCAAGTTGTGGCTTAAAGGCGTAAAGAATCATATTTGCGTCAGGAGCACTTGGCAAGAAATGGTAAAATGGGGCAAAACTCACTTGCCTCGCTTAACAACAGAAACCTTGGCCTCAATAGCAGCCATAAGTCTAGGACTATCTGTAGCCCATACCCAACTGCTCTGATTCAGAATATGGGGGTCGATGTGGGCTGCCCAGTTCTTTGCATCCCCAATGAAGGCTTAATGTGATTGTGGCTTGCACTGCATCAGAAGAAACTTTGCCAGGATGGCACAGTGCAATACA
Source organism: Rhabdophis nuchalis (assembly GCA_039707465.1). Classification (NCBI taxonomy): domain Eukaryota; kingdom Metazoa; phylum Chordata; class Lepidosauria; order Squamata; family Natricidae; genus Rhabdophis; species Rhabdophis nuchalis. The sequence goes on along the minus strand of CM077647.1, from coordinate 7,914,527 downwards.
ATACAATACAATACAATATAATACAATACAATAGCAGAGTTGGAAGGGACCTTGTAGGTCTTCTAGTCCAACCCCCTGCATGGGCAGGAATCTTATACCATTTCAGACAAATGGCTGTCTAACATCTTTTTAAAGACTTCCAGGGTTGGGGCATTCACAACTTCTGGAGGCAACTTCTGTTCCAGAGGTTAATTGTTCTAACTGTCAGGAAATTTCTCCTTAGTTCTAAGTTGCTTCTCTCCTTGGTTAGTTTCCACCCATTGCTTCTTGTCCTGCCCCCAGGTGCCTTGGAGAATAGCTTGACTCCCTCTTCTTTGTGGCACCCTCTGAGATATCGGAACACTGCTATCATGTCTCCCCTGGTCCTTCTCTTCATCAAACTAGACATACCCAGCTCCTGCAGCCGTTCTTCATATGTCTTAGTCTCCAGTCCTCTAATCATCTTGGTTGCTCTTCTCTGCACTCTTTCCAGAGTCTCCACGTCTTTTCTACATCGTGGCGACCAAAACTGTATGCAGTATTCCAAGTGTGGCCTTACCAAGGCACTATACAGTGGCATTAACACTTCACGTGATCTAGATTCTATCCCTCTGTTTATGCAGCCTAGAACTGCGTTGGCTTTTTTGGCAGCTGCTGCACACTGCTGGCTCATATTTAAATGGTTGTCCACTAGGATTCCTAGATCCCTCTCACAGTTGCTACTATTGAGCAAGGTACCACCTATACTGTACTTGTGCATTTGGTTTTTCTTGCCTATATGTAGGACCTTACTTTTTTCACAATTGAATTTCATTTTATTAGACAGTGCCCAATGTTCAAGTTTGTCTAGATCCTTCTGTATCTTAAGCCTATCTTCTGGAGTGTTGGCAATAAATTGCTTCCAAACGAAACGAGACCTGGCCAGAGCATTCGTGGTTTTGGGGGAGTGGAGAAACAAAGGAAAGTGAATATTAGCTGTTATACGGAAACCTTCTCAGGTCCTCGTGCTTCCTGGTTGGAAAAAGTCCTTTGTTTCCTTTTTCCATTCTTTTGTGGTGACTCTCTATCCAGCCATTTCCAAACCAGGATTTCAGCTCTTCCTATTCCCGGGTTTAGGCTGAGTTGGTGCAAATTGTACAAATTGGGACTCAATTCAAAGCAGCTAGCTGTAATCTGCACTCAAGACAGTCTCTTACATAGATAGTCCTTAACTCACAACTTACAATTTAGCGACTATTCAAATAGCACTGAAAAAGTGATCTACAACCCAGTTCTAGGCTGCATCAACAGAGGGAGAGAATCAAAATCACGTGAAGTGTTAGTACCACTTTATAAGGTCTTGGGAAGGCCACACTTGGAATATTTGCATCCAGTTTTGGTCGCCACAATGTAGAAAAGATGTGGAGACTCTGGAAAGAATGCAGAGAAGAGCAACCAAGATGATTAGGGGACTGGAGGCTGAAACCTATGAGGAACGGTTGCAGGAACTGGGTATGTCTAGTTTAATGAAAAGAAGGACTAGGGGAGACAGGATGGCAGCCTTCAAATATCTCAGGGGCTGCCACAAAGAAGAGGGAGTCAAGCTATTCTCCAAGCACCTGAGGGCAGGACAAGAAGCAATGGGTGGGAACTAAAGGAAATAAGCAACCTAGAACAAAGGAGGAATTTCCTGAAAGTTAGAACAATATTAATCAGTGGAACAACTTGCCTCCAAAAGTTGTGGATGCTCCAACACTGGAAGTTTTTAAGAAGAGATTGGATAAACCATTTGTCTGAAGTGGGGTTTCCTACCTAAGCATGGGGCTGGACTAGAAGATCTCCAAGGTCCCTTCCAACTCTGTTACTCTATATTCTAATCAATTGTGCCCATTACATTGCATGGTCATGTGATAAAATTTTGGGCACTTGGTAACTGGCATGTATTTATGACAGTTTCACTGTCCTGAGGTCACATCATTGCCACTTGTGACATCTAAACCAGCTTCTGACAATAGTCCAAGTTCATGAGAGAAGCAGGATTCATTTGACTAATAACTGACTTGGTTAACAACCAATTCATAAACAGGTCATACAAGCCAGTATGATTCACTTAACCACTGTCTTGCTTAGCCATGGACCTTCTTGTCCCAGCTGTGGTCATAAGTCAAGGACTAACTGTATTGTTCCCCTAGATTAGTGGGGGGGGGGGGGTTGTTTAACCTCAGAAAACTTTTAAGGTATTTCAATTTCAACTCCCGGAATTCCCCGGCAGCATGCTGGCTGGTGAATTCTGGGAATGAAATCCACCAGGGGTCCGTTTACTAGCAATAACATGTAGACATATATATCGCTTTACAATCTCTCTAAGCGGTTTACAGAGTCAGTCTATTTCCCCCAACAATCTAGGTTCTCATTTTACCCACCTCGGAAGGACTGAAGGCTGATTCAACCTTGAGCCTGTCAAGATTGAACTCCTAGCTGTGGGCAAAGTCAACCTGCAATACTGCAGTCTAACCACTGCGCCACCACAGTTTAAACAGCAACAGCAATAGCGCTTAGACTTACTGTATATACCACTTCACAGTTCTTTAAGCGGGTTACAGAGTCAGCCTATTGCCCCCAACAATCTGGGTCCCATTTTACCCACTTTGGGAGGACGGAAGGCTGAATCAACCTGGAGCCTGGAGAGATTTGAACTGCCAAAATGTAGGCAACCAGCAGTCAGCAGAAGTAGCCTGCAGTACTGCACTCTAACCATTTTGCCAACATGGCTCATTGTTAATTTATTAATTTATTATTGTTAGTTTATTTTTGAAAACTCCTGAAAACTGAATTATTTCAGAGGGGCGTCCCCTGATGGGGTGTTGCCATTTTATTTGCTAACTTTAATTTTTACGGTAATGCGGTGGGTTTTGCTTTTAATGTTGTACAAGTACCTCTTGGCTTACAACCAAAATTTGACCGCGAAACATCTGTTGTGAAGTGAGACATTGGTTAAGTGGGTTTTGCCTCATTTTATAACCTTTCTTGCTATGGTTGTTAAGGGAATCACTGCAGTTGTTTAGTTAGCAACACAGTTGTTAAGGGAATCTGGCTTCCCCATTAACTTTGCTTGTCAGAAGGTCACAAAAGGGGATCAACATGACAACCTGTCATAAATATGAGTCAGCTCAATTTTGATCTGGTGACCATGGGGATGCTACAACCATCGTAAGCATGAAAAACAGACATAAATAACTTTTTTCAGTGCTAAGTGAACTGTTTTAATCAAAGACAACCTGTATATAGTTCCAATGGACGGCTGCAGGATATTATTTATTTTATTTATTTTTATTTTTCGAATTTATACCCCGCCCTTCTCCTTGTTAGGACTCAGGGCGGCGCACAGGCATTATTAAAACCATAACAAAAGACAATATACACTATTAAAAACATATTAAATTAACTTAAAACCCGTGCTAAAAACCCTTTAAAACCCTAAAAAATTAAAATTTATAAATATAGTCAGAAACGGGGGGCTATGCTAGGCCGGCTTGTTGGAATAGGTATGTCTTAAGGCGTTGGCGGAAGAGGCGGAGGTCCAAGGTAGTGCGAAGGTCGGGGGGTAGGTCGTTCCAGAGGGCCGGGCCGGGCACAGAGAAGGCCCTTCCCCTGGGTGTCGCCAACCGGCATTGCCCGGCCGACGGCACCCTGAGAAGGCCCTCTCTGTGGGAGCGGATCGGACGAAGGGATGTATGGGGCAGAAGGCGGTCTCGTATATAGCTAGGCTCCGAGCCATGGAGCGATTTGAAGATTTATTCAAATTATACCATGAATATTTTCCATATATTCTTTGATTCATATGTAATCTACAAAGAATCTCTTGGATCCCAATGGGATAACATGTTTCCCCGAAAATAAGACAGTCTTATTTTCTTTTGACCCCTGAAATCAGCGCTTGGGCGTACTTTTGGGTAGGTATTATTATTTTTGAGGTACAGAAAGTGGTGAGCATGGTCACCTCATGGCTGCTGCTGTGTTGCAATATTTTGGAGAGGACTTATTTTCAGGGGAGGGTTTATTTTAGTGCATGCACTCAAAAGGTTGATTGGGTTAATTATCCAGGAAGGTCTTATTTTCAGGGAAACAGGATAGAAATACACTTAATACATCGATAAATAAAATGGCTTACTCCAGGCATATATTCCACGAAGATAGACAACTTCCTCTCTTCCGGATCGCGGAGACAGCCGTAATATTGTACTATCCTCTCGTGACGGAGAGTTTTAAGCAGCTGGATCTCACATTCCAAGGCATTCACTTCCTGAAATAAACCCAAATTCATTAACTGAGCAAAAAGCAGCATGGTGGATGCAGCCAGATATCAGATATGGTGCGAACGAATCGAACCTATTTCCCTGAAAATAAGACCTCCCTAGATAATAAACCCAATCAGGCTTTTGAGCGCATGCGCTAAAATAAGCCCTCCCCCAGAAAATATTGCCACACAGCAGCAGCCATGAGGTGACCACGCTCACTGCCTCCTGCACCTCAAAAATAATAAGACCTCCCTGAAAATAAGGCCAAGACCTTATTTCGGGGGGTCAAAAGAAAACCAGACCCCGTCTTATTTTCTGGGAAACACGGTACGGAATAAAATTTAGTTTCTTTCTTGTTTCCTAGTTCCAAACTTGCATGGAATAAATTTGCTGAGGTGGATTTTGGTTTTTGTTCTGGTCTGCTTAAGAGAAGGACAGAGTGGTGCAATCGTTTTGTCCAGTGGTCAAATTCAATTTTTTAAAACTACCGGTTCTGTGGGCGTGGCTTGGTGGGCGTGGCAGGGGAAGGATACTGCAAAATCTCCATTCCCAGCCCACTCCTGGGGCCAACCAGACGTGGCATTTGCCGGGTTCTCCAAATTACTCAAATTTTCTGCTACTGGTTCTCCAGAACCTGTCAGAACCGGCTGAATTTCACCCCTAATTTTGTCCCACTGAGTGACCCAGATTGGATCCGGTAGTCATTAAGTGAATTCAATGTCTCCCCATTGACTTCACTTGTCGAATCCTGAATGGGAAGATCATAAATGGTGATCACATGACCTGGAAGGCGGCAGACATGGTGCATACCATATTTTTCAGAGTATAAGACATAATTTTCCCTCAAAAAAGATGGTGAAAATCTGGGTGTATCTTATACACTGAATACAGCATTAATTACTTAACAAATCTCTCATTTAGCAACATAAATTTTGGGCTCAGCTGTGGGCACAAGTCAAGGGTTTGCTCTTAGCAAGATCTGGCATCCCAATTTAAAACTTCAAAGTTGACTGTTTCTTCCTTGGCAATTCAAGGAAACCGACCGCCTAAGTAAGAGGTTACTACAGCTTTAAGTCAGCATCATGGAGATCTCTGAAGGCTTTTCCAGGAAAGTGACTCTGCTTCTAAACAATATTTGGCCATTAACGTTTCCTGTCTAAATCCCAAAAAATGACAGGAATTGAAACGGAAGAGCTGTGCAACAGTGGAAAAGCCTAGATGGTAACTGGAAACGTGGGGGTTTCTCAAGCAGCACAACTGCAGGGAGCCCACTTAGGGGTGAGCAGAATGAGGCCCCTATTCCCTGGCCCGATTGGGGTGGTTGGGAGAGTGGGACCTATGCCTCCCACGGGCCCATTTGTGGTGATTGCGATGCATGATGACACCCGCTGCGTTGCTTAAGGAAACTGAATCTATTAGGGTAAAAACATCTGAGGGATGGATGGATGGTATAGAGATAGATAGATAATCAGGTAGACAGAAAGAGAAAGAAAGAGAAAGAAAGAGAAAGGAAGGAAGGCGATAGATAGATAGATAGATAGATAGATAGATAGATAGATAGATAGATATACTGTAGATAAGATAAATAGATAGATAGATATGATAGATAGACAGATAGACAGACAGACAGACAGATAGAAATACTATAGATAGGTAGATAGGTAGATAGATATACTATAGATAGATAGATAGATAGATAGATAGATAGATAGATAGATAGATAGATAGATAGATAGATAAATAGATAGAGAATCAGGTAGAAAGAAAGAACAAAAGGAAGGAAGGAAGGAAGGAAGGAAGGAAGGAAGGAAGGAAGGAAGGAGAGACAGACAGACAGATGGATAGGGGAAAAACAAAGATGGTCTTAATGTATCACCAAGTGTTATATTTTACGGTTTATGATGATGGTTATGTGGACAAAGTAGAAAACGAAAAACTGTTTTCCCTATTCCACAACACTAGAACTAGGGGGCACTCCATGAAACTTTTGATAGCTAGACCTCAAACAAATAAAAGGAAGTACTTTTTCACCCAGAGGATCCCTGGTCTATGGAACTCCCTGCCAGAAGAAGTGGTGACAGCTGTCAGCCTTGACACCTTTAAGAAAGGAGGAGAGGAGTTCATGGAGAACAAGGGTATCCATGGCTATCATTATGGATGCCTAAGGACACCCTCCGGGTTGGAGAGATAGGCAGGATATCTCTCAATGCCATTTGCAGGGAATCACAAGCAGATGAAGACATCTGCTTGGGAAGACCCTGAAGCAAATGGTGAGCCACTGTGTGAGACAGAAGGCTGGACCGGATGGGCTGTGGCCTGTTCCAGCAAGGCTATTCTTATGTTATTTTATGATTATGATCATGATTTAATCCCTTTGCTGTTTATATGTACAATGAGAGCTTAATGCACCCTAGAGAAGTCCCTTGCGTGTGCCCAATCCCACTTGGCCAATGAAGAATGTTCCATTCTATCCCCTTCCGTTCTCTCTCTGACCAAACACTCACTTTGCTGGTCTCTTGGCTGTCGGGGTCAAAGGGCACCTGCTTCACAGACAGCTCCCGTCCAATGTCAACATCATAGCAAAGGTAGACTTCTCCAAAAGCGCCTCGGCCCAACAGCTTCCCAAGCCTCCAATTCACTGGGGCCTGCAGTGCTAAAAGGGGACAGAAGCAAGAAGACCAAGTCAGCAACCTTCCCACAACTCCAGCTCCTCCAACTATGCAAGGATCATTTATTTTTATTTATTTATTTATTTTTTTCAATTTATATACCGCCCTTTTCACCACAAAGGGACACAGGGCGGTGCACAGAAAGATAAAACCCCACAATATACAAAATTTAAAAAACAATTAAACCAATACAGCTATGCTAAAATTGAATAAATAGTTAAAACCATAAATAACGAATTAAAATAGTCCCTAATCCATGTCAGGTACAATGCTGAGAAAACCCATTGTTTTTCTGGCCAGAATCTACTGGTACTCCTTGACTTAGGACTTCAACTGAGCCCAACATTTCTGTTATTATGCAAGACTGTTGTTAGGTGAGTTTTGCCCCATTTTTACGACCTTTCTTGCCACAGTTGTTAAGTGAACCACTGCAGCTGATATATCAGTAATAATCCGACTGTTAAGTGAACCTGGCTTCCCCATTTATTTTATATAATATAATAACACAATAGCAGAGTTGGAAGGGACCTTGGAGGTCTTCTAGTCCAACCCCCTGCCTAGGCAGGAAACCCTACACCACTTCAGACAAATGGCTATCCAACATCTTCTTAAAGACTTCCAATGTTGAGGCATTCACAACTTCTGGAGGGAAGCCGTTCCACTGGTTCATTGTTCTCACTGTCATGATTTTTGTTTATCAGAAGGACGCAAAAGGAGATCACATGACCCTGGGACACAACAGCGGTCATAAATGTGAACCTGTTGCCAAGCGTCTGAATCTTGATCGCTTGACCCTGCGGATGCTGCAAAAGTCGTAACTGTGAAAAACAGTCGTAAGTCCCTTTTTCAGTGCCATTTTAAATTTGAATGGTCACTAAATGAGCTATTGTAAATCAAGGACAACCTGTAGTGATTTCATCAAAATCACTACGAGTGCCACCTAAGTACTTCCAGTTTCCAGCCTTAGTTGCTAAGACTTCTAAAATACAGACTAGGGTGCCCCCCCCAATCTACAATTACCGTATTTTTCAGACTATAAGATGTATCGTATAAAACGCACCAAGATTTCAAAAAGGTAAGTAAGAAAAAAAAAGTTTTTGTCCTCCCCGGCCCCCAGAAGCACTCTGCAGGCTTCAGCAGGGCTGGAGAAAGGCAAAAACGCCCCATTTTTGTGAAAAACACACCATTTTTTGCAAAAACGGAGGTATTTTTGCCACCACCCGCCCCGCTGAAGCCTGCTGAGTGCTCCTGGGGGCTTGGGGAAGGCAAGAACGCCTCCATTTTTTATGAAAAACGGCCTGGGGTTTGGGTTTTTTTTGCAAAAATGAGATGCGGGGGGCAGGGCTTCGGGAAGCCAAAATCTGCTGTATTCGGTGTATAAGACGCACCAACATTTCCATGCTCTTCTGCGGGGGTGTGGAAATGTCCATTTTGTACTCTAAAAAATACGGTAACTTGATTTCTTTTCTCTTACAGAATTTGTGGGCCTCCTGGAGAACTTCAGAGAGCACCAACCCTGAGCTTCAAATATTCTCTCCTATTGGTTCCCTGGTTTCATAGGTGTCTGAAAACATGGAGGAACATCAAGAAGATGTTGGATAGCCATTTGTCTGAAATGGGGTTTCCTGCCTAGGCAGGGAGTTGGACTAGATGACCTCCAAGGTCACTTCCAACTCTGGTATTGTATTGTATTGTATTGTATTGTATTGTATTGTATTGTATTGTATTGTATTGTATTGTATTGTATTGTATTGTATTGTATTGTATTGTATTGTATTGTACTGTAACATGGAGGAAGACTTGGGTCATTCCATTTCTTGAAATGGAAATCGGGAGAAGACGGGGAAGCTGTGAGCCATTCGGTTTTTGGTTTAAACTTTGCGCCATCAACCATGGAAGACGTCCAAATGACATATTAATCGCGGATGTCCTCAAGGCTTTTGAGTCAGAATAGAAGCCTTGTTTTGATAGCAAGGGTGGGGTGGGGTAGACCTGCTCTCATCATGTCCTTGAGACCATCACCTTATCTCTGAAAACAGCAAACAAGGGATGGTTTTTCCCATCATTCAAGGGTGTTTTCCCCCCTCCCGCTCAACGCAAATAGCACCTTCTAAGGTCATCCGTTCCACACCAGGGTCTACGTTATCAGCCAACCTTGATGTTCCTCCTCTGAGTGAAGCCCCCAGAGGGATCCAAGATAGCGTTGAACGTCACCAACGGATTCCCAACTTCGTCCACATGACCCAGCAGACACCCAACTCTGGAGCGACTTACTGTTCCTGGCCTTGGGAGATGGAGAACTGAAGCCTTCAAAGATCTTGTCGCAATTGTGCCACCACTTGTTGTTGCCCCGTTCCTCGTACCGCATAGTGATCAACTTGCTGTCTCCGTTGAAGCTCTTGGTTCGGCTGGAAGGCAGAAGCTGGAAGAGGTTCTCTGGAGGAGCATAACTCCTGGGGAACGTCCTGCGGCCTTGGGAATCAATCAAGGCAGAACACACAAAAAAAGAGACCACAAGCATTTTATTGTCTGATATACAAGTTAAACATAGCTTATTTTAAAAGATGGGTCTCCTTCAAACTGGACTGGGGAGCAAAATCATCTTGTCCAATTTTGTGAGTCATCTTGATGTATTATTCTATCTTAATTTCTTAAATCAAACAATCCCATGATTCATAGAATAGGACAGCTGGGATCCCAACAAAAGTGGTGTGGGAATCCCAATGAAAGGAATTTACCCCAAAATTTATTTAACCTCTCCTGAAATGAAGATCTCTCTATGGAACCTAGAACATTTCTACTGTAACATTCAACGAGGATCAAGGAATGATCTGAAGTTAGTAGAAGGTACCACTTGCCAATCCCTTTATTTACATTTTATTTATTTACAAATAACTCCAGACCCCTCGTATCCTGGACATAAATTGTTTCAACTCCTACCCTCAAAATGACGCTATAGAGCACTGCACACCAAGACAACTAGACACAAGGACAATTTTTCCCTGAGTGCCATCACTCTGCTAAACAAATAATTCCCTCACCATTAACTATTCACTAAGGCTGCTTTACTATTAGTCTTCTCATCGTTCCTATTACCCGTCTCCTCCCACTTATTACTGCAGGACTGTAACTTTGTTACTTGTATCCTAACAATTTATATTGATATTGTTTCCTGATTGCTTATTTGTACCCTATGGCTATCATTAAGTGTTGTACCTTATGATTCTTGTTGAATGTATCTTGTCTTTTTATGTACAGAGAGCCTATGCACCAAAGACAAATTCCTTGTGTGTCCAATCACCCTTGGCCAATAACGAACTCTACTCTACTCCATCCCATCCTATTATATTCCATTCCATTCTTTCCTTTCCTATTCTATTCCATTCCAACTCTACTCTACTCTATTCCATCCCATCCTATTATATTCCATTCCATTCTTTCCTTTCCTTTCCTATTCTATTCCATTCCAACTCTACTCTACTCTATTCCATCCCATCCTATTATATTCCATTCCATTCCATTCCGACTCTACACTTCTATTCTATTCTATTCTATTCTATTCTATTCTATTCTATTCTATTCCCTTCCCTTCCCTTCCCATCCCATCCCATCCCATCCCATCCCATATTCTATTCTATATCACTATTCCATGTCTTGAATTCTGGAGTAATAGAAAACAGATCCTGGATTTCTTCTGCCTTCTCTGCTTGTTTTTTTGTATCCCACTTCATCAATTTTAAGGCCGTAAACACATCCCAGCCTCTTCTATTTATGCACCCAATAATAACGACCCTATGGGGTGGGATGGTGCTGGAGAAGAGGGACTGGTCCAGGTCACCCAGCTGTCTTTCACGGCTAAGGCCAGACTTGGACTCAAGGTCCCTTCCTTTTTAGCTGGGTGGCTTAACCACAGACTCTCTGATCCTATCTCTCTCTATCTCGTTTACATATTTGATGCACCAGAATTTGTCCTTCACATATGTTGGAATTCAGCTTTATAATGTTCAGCTACCGCAGCTGTAGATTTGGAAACTGCTATTCCAAGAAACATATCTCCAATTTGTTCTTTGACAAGGCTGATTTTAGGCTGGCCATTAAAATAAATGCCTTTAAAGGAAGATGGAGACAGAAAAGATGTTTCCAGGGCTCCAGCATGCACGAAGATTAGTTGGCTGGTTTGCGCATGCATGCACTGGCAATCAGCGAGCAGCTTGTGATGGCGTGCATGCCCACAGAGAGGGTTCTGCGTGCCACCACGGGCACACATGCCATCGGTTTGCCATCACAGGTATAGGAAATTCCTGCACTGGCTAGCTAAGTTATTCCCAAAAGATCTGCAGGGAATGATGAAGAAAGTCAAGTAGATGTTAGCCACCATTTGGAGACTGAAGTTTTATTTATTTATTTATTTATTTATTTTATTTTATTTTATTTCACTTCCTTTTCTTTTTTTATTTATTTTATTTATTTATTTATTGGACTTCTAGACCGCCCCCTCTCCCCGAAGGGACTCGGGGCGGTGTACAGTTACAAATTAAAACCATAACAATCAACAATAGATATAACTAAAATCGAATTAAATAAACCCCTGTACAAATGTATAAAAATTAAAAACTTAAGCTTAAGACCAAATTTTCTTTCTCTCCCTTTTTTTCTTTCCATGCTTCCTCTTTCATTTCTTTCTCTCTCTCCTTTTTTCTTTCACTTCCTTCTTTTCCTTCTTTCTCTCCTTTTTTCTTTCATTTTTTTCTTTTTTCTTTCTTTCTTTCTCTCCCTTTTTTCCTTTCACTTCCTTCTGTGCTTCCTCTTTTCTTTTTTCTTTCTTTCCTTTTTTCTTTCACTTCCTTCCTTCTTCCTCTTTTCTTTCTTTCTTTCCTTCTTATCTTCTTCTTTTTCTGTCTTTCTCTCTCTTTTCTCCTTCCCTTTCTTTCTCCCTCCCTTCCTCCCCACTTCATTCTTTCTCTCTCTTTCTCTCCCTTCCTCCCTTTCTGTCTCGCTTTCTTTTTCTTTCTCTCCCTCCCCCCCCCTCTCTCTTCCCCTTTTTTTGCCCTCCCTACTTTCTCTCTCTTTCTTTTCTCTCATGCTGGCCATCTCCCCGGCAAGGCGACTGTTTGCATCGCACCTTCACATCTGCTTTGCTGTCTTTTTTTGAGACTACCTGTTTTCATAACATTCTCGTTCAAAAGCAGTTAAAACCCTTGTTTGATCAGGATTTTACCATCGTTGTAATCCTTGCGGCTCTGGGAGAGGTGATACTGCCTTGGGAAAGTACCGCCTTTTCCTCGGTCACAAAACGGGACATTAAAATCTGTTGAAGAAAAAAGGTGAAAGGATGGAAAATTTGCCCGGCTTCACTCCCTCCTGAAAACAGGAGCCCCCTCCAGAGTCTAACCCGAGGGTGGGCAAACTTTGCAACTTTAAGTCTGAAGGACTTCAGCTCCCAGACGTCTCCAGCCAGCTTTGCTGGCTGGAGAAATCTGGGAGCTGAAGTCTTTCAGACTTAAAGTTGCAAAGTTTGCCCATCCCTGGTCTAACCCCAGTTAAAAGTTGACTTAAGAGGCAGAATTAAATAATAGTGTGTTCTTTTGCAGCAAAGTCCCTCCCATTATTTTTACCCATGAAGAAAAGTGTTAAAAGAATTATTTTTTTAATCGCTCCAGCACGCCCATTTCATTTCTGTGGCCGAAGTTTATTCGAAGAATGTAACATACAGATCTTTTTGTCTGTAATATTTACAGATAATATACACGACAGCCCGAAATTTCTGTTGCACAACAAAGGAAGTGAGTTTTCCTCTTTTTACCCTCTTTCTGCCACAGTTGTTAAGCGAATTGCTGCGGTTCTTCAATGAATCATACAGTTGTTAAGCAAAAATCTGGCTTCCCCATTGACCCTGGCTTATTGGAAGCCGCCTGGGGAGGTTATAAAACGTGTTTGCGCGACTCTGGGACACTGCGAAACCGTCGTAAATGTGAGTCAGCAGCCAAGCGCCTGCCTGAATTTTGATTGCACATCTGTGGGGATGCTGCAACGGCCATAAGTATGAAAAACAGTTGTAACTCGCTTTTTTCATTGCCGTAACTTTGTCATAAACCATTGTGGAGTGGTAAGCCGAGAGCTACTTACATACTTGCAAAATGAATGGTAGAATTTCATCCTGAACTGAGTTTTTATTAGATTTTTATCCTGCTTTTATTATTTTTATAAATAACTCCAGGCAAGAAACATGCCTATCTTCTTACTATTCTCTCAACAACCCTGTGAGCTGGCTTCCATGGCTGAGGCAGGACTAGAACTCACAGTCACCTGGGGATTGGCCCAAAACTGGCTTTTGTGTTTGAAGTAGGACTAGAACTCACAGGCTCCTAGTGATAGGCCCAACGTCCCCTAGCTGGCTTCCTTAACTGAGGTGGGAGTAGAACTCACAGGCTCCTAGTGATTGGCCCAACGTCCCCTAGCTAGCTTCCTTGGCTGAGGTGGGACTAGAACTCACAGTCACCTGGGGATTGGCCCAAAACTGGCTTTTGTGTTTGAAGTAGGACTAGAACTCACAGGCTCCTAGTGATTGGCCCAACGTCCCCTAGCTGGCTTCCAAGGCTGAGGTGGGACTAGAACTCACAGTCACCTGGGGATTGGCCCAAAACTGGCTTTTGTGTTTGAAGTAGGACTAGAACTCACAGGCTCCTAGTGATTGGCCCAACGTCCCCTAGCTAGCTTCCTTGGCTGAGGTGGGACTAGAACTCACAGTCACCTGGGGATTGGCCCAAAACTGGCTTTTGTGTTTGAAGTAGGACTAGAACTCACAGGCTCCTAGTGATTGGCCCAACGTCCCCTAGCTGGCTTCCAAGGCTGAGGTGGGACTAGAACTCACAGTCACCTGGGGATTGGCCCAAAACTGGCTTTTGTGTTTGAAGTAGGACTAGAACTCACAGGCTCCTAGTGATTGGCCCAACGTCCCCTAGCTGGCTTCCAAGGCTGAGGTGGGACTAGAACTCACAGTCACCTGGGGATTGGCCCAAAACTGGCTTTTGTGTTTGAAGTAGGACTAGAACTCACAGGCTCCTAGTGATTGGCCCAACGTCCCCTAGCTGGCTTCCAAGGCTGAGGTGGGACTAGAACTCACAGTCACCTGGGGATTGGCCCAAAACTGGCTTTTGTGTTTGAAGTAGGACTAGAACTCACAGGCTCCTAGTGATTGGCCCAACGTCCCCTAGCTGGCTTCCAAGGCTGAGGTGGGACTAGAACTCACAGTCACCTGGGGATTGGCCCAAAACTGGCTTTTGTGTTTGAAGTAGGACTAGAACTCACAGGCTCCTAGTGATTGGCCCAACGTCCCCTAGCTGGCTTCCAAGGCTGAGGTGGGACTAGAACTCACAGTCACCTGGGGATTGGCCCAAAACTGGCTTTTGTGTTTGAAGTAGGACTAGAACTCACAGGCTCCTGATTTCTAGCCTGGGGTCTTGGCTATTACATCAAAATGGCTCTTGTTTTCTTATGGCCAATATCTGCGCAAGGAAACTCTTAGCAGCTTCTCCGAGATAAAGCCCATGAGAAATGAGAAATGGCCCACTTGATGAAAACAATATTATTATTATTTTTACAGAACCAAAAGAAGATATAGGAGTCTGTTACAGCAGGGGTCCCCAACCTTTGCAACTTTAAGTCTGAAGGACTTCAGCTCCCAGAATTCTCCAGCCAGCAAAGCCAGCAAAGCAAAGCTGGCTGGAGAATTCTGGGAGCTGAAGTCCTTCAGACTTAAAGTTGCAAAGGTTGGGGACCCCTGTGTTACAGAAAGCAAGGAGAACGGTTGTGAAAGGCTAAAATTTCATTTTGTTTCTTTCTGCTGCCTTAAACAGCCCCGTTTAAGCCCAGTTGTTATAAATCTTTCCTTCTTTTCTTTCTTTTTCTTCCTTCATCTGTATGTCTGTCTATCTCCTTTCTTTCTTTCTTTCTTTCTTTCTTTCTTTCTTTCTTTCTTTCTTTCTTTTTCTTTCTTTCTTTCTCTATCTTTTCTCCCCTTTCCTTCCTTCTTCCGTCTGTCTGTCTGTCTGTCTGTCTGTCTGTCTGTCTGTCTGTCTGTCTGTCTGTCTATCTATCTATCTCCCTTCCTTTCTTTCTCTTCCTTTCCTCCCTCCCTCCTTCCCTCTCTCTTTTTCCGTTTTTAAAAAAATCATCCCTGGGCCTTTGCCATGCATTCATTTTTTAATAGCAGAGGTCACGATAACATTGACATTGAACAAATGTTCCACTGATTTCACCAGTTAGATAAAGACCTTGGAGTGTGGCTGATTAGCCCAGAATCAACTCTGCAAGAAAAATGTCAGAAAATGAAGCCTTCGGTTCATGGAAGATCCCCGTTTTCTGGGTCTGTCGGGGGGAAAACCTTGGGAAGGCGGCCATAATTCCCCTCCTCTGGCAGGGCGTCCGTCTAAACTTTCAGCTGTAACTTTTTTTTTTTTTAACATTCTTGCTTCCGGACAATTTTCACTCATTTTCAGCCTTCTAAGATCTTGGTGAGACTTTGGTTACCTCAACTTACAACCATTCATTTAGTGACTGTTCAAAGTTACTAGGGCACTGGAAAAAGTGACTTACGACCACTCCTCACACTTACGACCGTGGCAGCATCCCCATGGCCACGTGATCAAAATTCAGGTTACAATGTCCTGGGGTCAGGCGTTTCCCCGTTTGCAACCTTTGCAGCTGGCGTACGGCAAGAAAAGTCAATGGGGGGAGCTGGATTCACTTTAGCAACTGCTTGATTCACTTAACGACTGCAGTGATTCGCTTAACAGCCATAGCAATCGCCTTGCTTAGCTATGGAAATTCTGGCTCCAATTGCCGTCATAAGTCAAGGATGATCTAAATATACTTCTTGGTTGAAGTCAACCATGTTGTCTTAGACAGTAAGTGTTATACAATACTTATTATTGTGTAATAATCAATAATGTTATACAATATTCACACAATACAATAACTCAGCATTCTTACCCAGAGACTCCAAGCTGTCTTTGGTTTCTCTTTTTCTCCTTGAAACGGGTGTTTTGAAAGGAGGGCTGAAGGAAAATAAAATAAAATTAGATGTAGAGAGATATGCTGGGCTGCCAAAATTGCTCATTCATTATCTGCAAACCCGTACCCTCCATTACTCAGACTAAAAATCTTAACAATGCATAACATTTTAAAGTCCTGCACGGATTTATTTTTTAAAATTAACGAAGCTTACCTCTCCCTATAAAACATGTTAGGCATCTCGCACTAATAAACACAACCAGGGGCATGAGAGGATTTAAATCACGGAAGTTCCTTTTTTCCAAAAGGCGAATGGAATTTCTTGCTTTTTCCTTGAAAACATTTTGCTTCTCATCCAGGAAGCTTCTTCAGTTCTAACCGAAGAATTTTAGAACGGAAGAACTGAGTTTAGAATCGAAGAAGCTTCCTGGATGAGAAGCAAAACGACTTCAAGGAGAAAGCAAGAAAGTCCAGTTGCCTTTTGCAAAAGCCCAGAGTAAGTCATTTAAAAAAAATAGTTTTTCAGCCTCTTAAAATCAGCAGCTCCATCTTAATAGAGGTAGTCCTCGACCTACAACGTTTCGCTTAGTGACTGTTCGAAGTGCCAACAACACTGAAAAAAGTGACTTAGGACCACCTTTCATCCTTGCAACCATTAACAGCATCCCCACGGCCATGGGACCAAAATTTAGACGATGGGGAACTGACTTATATTTAGGATGGTTGCAGGGGTCATGTGATGCGACTCATATGTATGACGGTTGCAGTGTTGCAGAGTGATGTGATCCCCTTATGCGATCTTCTGACAAAGTCAACGGGGAAGACAGATTCATTTAACAACTCGGTTACCAATTTAACAACTGCAGCGATTCACTTAACAATCCTAGCAAGAAAGGTTATAAAATGACGCAAAACTCACTTAACAAATGCCTCAGTTTACAACAGATGTTTCGGGGTCAAATTTTGGTTGTAAGCCGAGAACTACTTGTACAACATTAAAAGCAGAAGTCACAAATGAGCAAGAGTCACAGTTGTAAGTCGAGGACTAACTGTTGTTCTTCACCCTTCATACTTAACAATTATTCATTTAATAAAAAGAGCTTTCTTTGAGAAATTGAATAGACAGGAAGTGCGAGTCACTCGGGGGGGGGGGTATGTTTGAAGCCAATACACCACCCCTGAGAAAGACCCTCCCCCCAAATCTCTTGTGACTACCCACAATAACGTGTTCTGAAGGTAATGGCTCCCCTCACACATCTGTGCTAGTCGTTCATGACTCTAGAGGGCAGTGATCATCTCCGTTTCAAAGCCGAAGAGCCAGCGCTGTCCGGAGACATCTCTACGGTCATGTGGCTGGCATGACTCAACACCGAAGGCGCACAGAACGCTGTTCCCTTCCCACCAAAGGTGGCTCCTATTTTTCCACTTGCATTTTTTAATGTGGTTTCGAACCGCTAAGTTGGCAGAAGCTGGGATGAGTCACAGGGGTTCACCCCGTTACGCGGCACTAGGGATTCGAACTGCCGACTTTTCTGATCGACAAGCTCAGCGTCTGAACCACTGAGCCACCCTTAGAAAGAAGAAGATATGGAAACGGTTAAAACGTTCAGGTTCTTACCTGTCTACAGTTCGGTCCAGAGACTGACAACTGCTAGATAGCGAGTTGTTTGGACTTATAAATGGGTCCAACAACTTCGGAGGAAACAGAAGAGAAATAAGGGTTTCAGAACAAGTTTGAAATCGCCCCAAGCATGTCCATTTAAGCATGTGCTATGCAAGGGATAGCTAATCTTTTTCAGACTGGGTGCCCAATGCATGCACATGCGCCCGAACCCCCAAAATTCAATGCGTCTGTGGCTCCTGAGCATGCCCCCTGCACATGAGGGTGCACCCCTGCACATGCCCCACCCCTGCACAGGCCCCCTGCCCCGATTCATGTGCCCCCTAGGCATCCTCCCAAGTATGCATGCATGCCCCCCAGTCCCCTGCGCATGCGCGGCAGAGACCTGAAGACCAGCTGGTCAGCGGGAAGCACAAGCACATGCACAGCAGCTCGCGTGCCATCAGAGAGGGTGCTGCGTGCCACCCTCTGGCACGCGTGCCATAGGTTCGCCATCACGGTGCTATGCTAACCAAGCAGAATATAACACAGAGGTAGTCAACCTTTTTATCCCTACCGCTCACTTTTGTATCTCTGTTAGTAGCAACATTTTCCAACCGCCCACCAGTTCCACAATAATGTTGATTGATAAAGTAGGGAAGTCAATTACATTTTAAAAAAGGAAAGTGCTTCAGTATGGGACAAAACCCCCTACCGCCCACCATGAAAGCTGGAACGCCCACTAGTGGATGGTAGGGACCAGGTTGACTACCACTGGTATAACAGAAGGGCCCTTAAATTGTGAAGATTCCCAAGGATCTCAGCCAAGATCTCGTTTTTCCCTTCTGCCACCCCAGAGTTAAGAAGGACGTCTGGCATCCGATACACTTTCTGAGTTTTCCGAGGGAGCTTACATTTTGATCCATGGTCTCCGGGATAAATTCTCCTTCGCTGTTGATGCTAGTGTAGGATCCCTGCCGGGCGATCTGTTGCTGCTCTTCAGGAACACTCCCGGGGGGTGGAGAACTTCGGCCAGTGTGCAGGGATCCTGCAAAGGTGGCAGAAGTTACGACAGAGACACTGAGATGGCGGATCCCAACTATGGGGAACGGAGAGCGGCCTTCAAAAGGGCACATGGAATTTCTCGGACTTTCCCCTCCCCCCCCCCCCCGAAAATATTTTGCTTCTCATCCAAGAAGCTTCTTCAGTTCTAACCAAATAATTTAAAACTGAAGAATCTTCCTGGACGAGAAGCAAAACGTCTTCAAGAAAAAATCCAAGAAAGTCCGGTTGCCTTTTGCAGAAGCCCAGAGAGACCAAGTTTTTAAGCCTCTTAAAAATCAGCAGCTCTCTCTTAATAGAGGTAGTCCTCCACTTACAATGTTTCATTTAGTGACTGTTTCGAACACCACTGAAAGAAGCGGCTGACTGCTTTTCACACTTACAATCATTAACAGTGTGCCCATGGCCATGGGACCAAAATTGGGAACTGACTCATATTTATGACGGTTGCATGGGTCATGTGGCCCGGCAACTGAGTCACTAAGCACCAAGGAAAATAAAATAATTGTAAGAAATCAGAACACAGAATAACAGAGTTGGAAGGGACCTTGGAGGTCTTCTAGTCCAACACCCCTGCCTCTAAAGCAGGGGACCCTACACCTTTTCAGGCAAATTATTGTCCAGTGTTGGAGCATTCACCACTGCTGGAGGCAAGTTCTTCCACTGTTAATTGATCATGGTGTTGGTCACCATCTTTAAATCGCTCCATGGCATGGGGCCTAGTTATTTGCGGGACTGTCTCCTACCACATACCTCCCTTCGACCGATCCGCTCCCACAGGGTGGGCCTCCTGAGGGTGCCGTCGGCCGGTCAATGCCGGCTGGCGACGTCCAGGGGTAGGGCCTTCTCTGTGGCAGGTCCAGCCCTCTGGAACAACCTACCCCCCGAACTTCGTACTATCATGGACCTTCGCCTCTTTCGCCAATCACTCAAAACACACTTCTTCCACCTAGCCGGCCTAGCTTAGAGTTAGATTAGATACAATTTTAAATTGATTAGGTATGGGGATTTTACCATTTTAGTTTATATTTTAGCACAGGTTATTTCAATATAATGCTATTTTAATGTTGTGATTGTATTTATTGTTGTTTGTTGTGCCATTTTTTATTTCCAGTGCACCGCCCTGAGTCCAATGGATATAGAAGCGGTATATAAATTGAATAAAACCTAAAAACCTAATCATGAAATTTCTCCTTAGTTCTAGGTTGTTTTTAGTTTCCATCCGTTGCTTCTTCTCCTGCCTTCCGGTGCTTTGAAGCTTGACCCCCTCTTCTTTGTGGCAGCCCCTCAAATATCGTAACTCCTATCATGTCACCCCTAGTTCTTTTTTGTACTCCTAGTACAGTAATCTGCATGCACAATGCCAAACTGCGATGTTGGACGGACATAAGAATCTGCCCTCAATGGAAGCAGAGTTGAGACTCTGTCCTGCTAAGATTGGATTCCTTTGGTACAGATATTTTGGGCTACAACTTCCTGAGGCTTTCATATAGCATGACCAAGCCCTATGGAAGGTACCCGTTTCAGACAGAAGACCTAATTC